>NW_027019365.1:3263032-3527429 GCF_013076305.1 Rhopilema esculentum | reverse complement strand
CTAAAAGTTTTCCTATTTTTCAGTGTTATTGCACTATAAAATAGTAATTACTTTTTCACTGAAAATTGATAGATGTAAATTTGTCTCTTTTAAAAAGGCTAATGTTGCTAATATAATCTATTATATAAGCTATAGGGTGCCTGCGCAGCAGGTTTAAGACTTTTTGAAATTTTATTAGGCATCTGGTACACTTGCCCTTTAGACCAGTTTATGGGTTAACCTTAAACCTCTCCCGCTCTTTGTTTTGTATCACACGTTTAAAAAATGTTACAATTTATTTCTTTAAGCTGTTGTTGACCTGTGATAAATGTTCCAAAATGTTTTTGAGATACCGTCATAGCACTGCTATTTATACTGAAGCAAATGATTCTAAATTTCCCACAAAAAATCTTCAGTGGCCATGGACTCATTGGGCTTTCGTTAATTATATACTTGTTATTGTTGAATGTTAAAAAAAACATGAAAAAAACAAGTTGAGTGAATTCAGAGAGTATAGAAATTACGCGAAAAACGCAAATTTAAGGGGTCTCAACGTCTTTTAAGAACTCTTCGTTGTCCAAATCTGTTATGAGGATCTCATCGAAGTATCGATCGATGATGCTCTGCAAGACAACGATTCGAAACCTCGCCGTCCGTAACCGCGCCAACGCCACGCGATTGGAAGTTACCGCCAATCTTAAGCATAGCGGGTAAGCGAATGCTGTTGATTACAATATATTCTTAATGTTAACTTGACCACAAGGTATCTATTTAATCATATCTGTCAGAATCATCATTATCGCTTTCGTCACTTGACGAATATCCAAAAAATATATACTCCAACTACCACGTCTTTGGGAAGGAGAATTGCTTCTTGTTTTAATTGCAGATTCCTTTGACGAAGGCAATTGACTTCCTGAAATGGTAGTAGAAATGGCACCATTGAATTTTGCACAATAAATATTTTTCAAAATCTTTTTCCTACTAAAACGGATTTTCTAATACAATGGTTGTATATTTTGCTACCTACTAAACGACTAGCTAGTAAATGGAAACAGGAATTACCAGTAAACCATATTGGCACCAAAATTCCGTTTTGAAGATTCTTCTTCTAGCCACAATCTTCAACTCTAATGTTAGTGACTGTATAGCTTTCGAATTGTAGCCAATAATATGCCTGGAAATGTACACGTAGCAAGGCTTGTCGCAATGAATCAGGATCGGGTGGGATTGCCGGTGACGCTTTGGTTTTCAAGGACTTGTAGAGACGTATGCACGTTTCCACTAATGATTCTGTTTCTTTGCCAGAGTACATTACTGTTTGAACAAATTTCATACTTTCTTCAAGTCCTTTCTCTGATAAAATTTCACTTTGGCCAATTGATTGTAGCAAATCTAATAATTCTGGCTTTTTCTTCACTTTATTTAAAACTTTGATCTTCCGAACCCCAAAGAAAAAGAAAGTTGTGTCACAACCTGTCAGACTGTGCAATTGTGGCAAGTAAGACGATATTTTAGAACCAAGGTATTTGTTCACTTTGCCTATGTCCACGTATTTATCATGATATATTTTCATGTACCATTTGTTGCAAGGCTGAAGCTTACTGTAAGCATAGACCAGCAGAATGAAAACGTCAGTGCCTTTCGCTACTATTACGACATTTCTGTCCTGAAGAGAAGCATGCAATAAGTCTCGTATGAGCTTCTACATGATCGCACTTGAAAAGTTTGTTAGAAGTAGTTTTCGTAAGCGCTAATGTATTTTCATCACACGTTAAGATAAACGGGACCGATATTAATTTCCTTCCTTCTGAATTTTGAAAAAAATTTGCTCCCAGCTCAATCAATTATTTTTTGTTTTCAATGTTGTTGAACAAAGCATTCCAGGCATTTCCTTGAAGCATCTTTTGATCATACCCTGAATGTGAGGACGGGCAGACTCTTCGCCCCTTATTTGCCTTGTGCCACTTTTACGCTATCTTTCCTGTATGTATCGTTTGTCATTTCAACGGAGAGAGGGTGAGACTGAATAGGTGGTGTCGAGAATTTTGGTAGGGCAAGAAGCTATTCCTTGTAGGTTTCACGACCTTTCACAGTAATTCTCCTTCCCAAAAACGTGCTGGATATGCACCTGAATTCAAGGTTGACAATCAAGGAATATGTGAAGAAACAGAAGATTTGGAGTATATATTTTTTTGGTAATCGTCAAGTGACGAAAGCGATAATGATGATTCTCACGGATCTGATTGGCTACCATGATTTAGTTAAATAGATACATTGTGGTCAAGTATTAGTTAACATTGAGAATATATTGTAATCAACAGCTTTCGCTTACCCGCTATTCGCGCTATACTGTACTGTTTTGCCAAATGATGACGTCATCAATTTTTTTGCTGACATCTTCAAAACTTTGAGAACTATATACCATTCAAATCATAACATCGAGAACTATCGATTGAGACCATTTTCACTCAATTTACGTGTATTTTTGCCCCGCTTTGAGTGTTTTACTGGCAAAAAATGTCCCTCTGTGACGTCATCAAAAATTCACACTTCCGGTCGAAATTTCAAAGGGCCCATCTCGGATTTGGAATCAGCATGGTCGAATTGCTATTATCGTAAAATGAAATTCAAAGTTAGGTCGAAGTTCAGATTGTTGAGGAAAATTCCCTGCCTATTACAGAAGGCAAATAAACTCCTCTCTCACTGATGTACAATTGTGCTTGTTTCTTCTTATTCTCTTGAAAGCATGACCTTTACTCTCTTGTTTGTAATGTTTGTTTGTAAAGCATCTTGTTTGTAATGCAGAAACCACGCACCAGATCTAAATTTTGGAATTACGCCAAATTTGTCATAAGATTGTGCTGGATTTGCAAAAATTATGCTGGATTTCAAATCAAGGCAACCCTGCTCGAGAAGGAGGCCAATGCATGCTCAGAATATCAAGTGGCCAGAGTTGCAATTTGACCTTTTTGACAACCCAATGCACTCATTCTTCATAAACAAAAAGGCAATTTAGATTCATGGTTTGATGGCCAAATTTCTCCATTTTGGCAGTTGCTCAAAACCCCTTGGCCGCCACAAATTGATTTGGCCGAAGAAATTTGGCTGAATTCTGGCCGCATGTTTAAAAAACAACGAAAATGCAAAGGAAACAAAAATTTTTGCACAGATAATATTCAAAATTTTTTAAAATAATTTCGAAATTGCAAATGATGAATGATGAAACAAATTAACAGATAACAAGATAACAGACAGTTTTGATAGAATCAAGTGAAAACTTCTGTAACCTACAAAGCAAATTTTGATTACGATATCACTCCCAATAATTAGCAAAAATTTAGCTTTTTTGTATACTGCGTTTAGCTGGCTGCATTTGGCTGCCAACCATTCAAAACAACTGACAAAATCCTGAAGGTGGAAAGTCACAATTTACCCCTAAATGAAACCACAGATTCTGGTGTAAAGTGTTTCCATTTGGTAACGATAGACAATTGATCAATGGAAACAATGATTCTTTTAAATAATATCAGAATTATGCCAGAGTTATGCTAGATTCCAAATTATGCTAGATTTTATGCTTAATCAGGTCACACTGGCACCAGCCCATAATGGAGTGGCTGGAACGGGACTAGGAGGCTTGCCCCTAAACTTTTTACGGCCACGCCCTTTGAAACACCGGAAAACACTCCGTTCAGAATATATTCGCTTCTATCTGTCCTTATTCATAAACATAACGATTTAGAGAAAATTTCAATTAACATAAAAATACAAAACCGAGTTAGATAAAATACAAATTTATCTTTGACCACACAAGAAAAAGCACCATCAGAAAGAACAAAAACGTGTTCCCAACAGAACTGCTACTAATGCGTTCGTTAGCGTATAGTTTTCACAACATTTTCTAACCCATTGTTGCAAAAAAGTTGGGGAGGACTATAGTCCCTGTCATGCAACATTCCCAATTGAATGTTCCTCCCAGCTACCACCGAGAGGCTTATCATCGTTCAGCTGCTGTAGCCTTGAAAGGAATTTTTCCAATGCTTCTCCAATTTAAAATACCTTAGTTGAATTGCTTTATAGCTTTTTCTGAAATCTACTGAAAGATATCATATAAACCCCAAAATACATTACTCTTGGTCTTTAGGCTCAGTGTCTTTTTTTAAGCAAATCATAAAAGCAAACTAAATTGAGATGATGTCTTGAAATCAAAGCTGTATACAGAGTCCATATTACTTCAAAATAGCACACAACAATATCATAAAGCGCAATTGATTTTTCTCCGCATGTAATCAAGCTTCGAGTTCTGAAGTTTTTTATTGTCCATTGCTTGTTTCTTATCGCAATTTTCTTAT
Source organism: Rhopilema esculentum (assembly GCF_013076305.1). The sequence continues at coordinate 3,523,095 of NW_027019365.1, read as the reverse complement.
AAAAAATGGGTGCAAAATATAAGGCTGAGATTGGGCATTCGCTTCGAATTGAAAAAATGTTCCCATTTTTCTTAGTCATTTCGGTTGGTATTTTATGCTGCACTTTTAAGAACATGCATTATTTACATTTACAAATCCACACTTTCTCAATTACAGTTCCACAACTCCACAAAGTGTGTCAGATCCAGCCCCCCTGCTCCGCGTTGCCTGAGTATGATGAAAAGTATAGGTACAAAAATAATTATAAAATTCAGAAGGCATAAGACCATCTCCAACAGTTGGCTTGGAAATTTTGCTTTCTGTAGAGTTCAAAATTTGGGTTGAAAAGTCCAAATGTTACGATAATGACGCTGGGTTGTGGATAATGACGAAATTGGCATTGAATAGTTTAAAAAGATACATCAATTTGCTGTTAGACCTTTCATGCAAATTGTCAAACATCTAAAAAAAAATTTCTTCGTGACCCAATTTCGTCACATTTTGAATCTAGTCGAAGAAAATTGCGTCAAAATATTTGTCCGAAATTTTGTTATGACGAAACTTTTCGTAGTTTATGTCATATATTTATCTTTATTATAACTAAAAGCTTGAATTTTAAAATGAATTGAATCGAATTGAACTGATGTTATTTAATGAAAAATTAAAATGATTTAAGGCATTGAGTGGTAGTAAACAGGCCTTCTCTATAGGGGGTCATTTGGTTTCGGTGTGATCGCTGCTGTTTCATGTGATATTTGCATCTGTTGTTGATAACTTGCTATTGATGGAAATTGTTTTGTCAATCAGTACGAGGTGAGTTTATGTGGCCAGTTCCAGGTCAATGCCCATTTTATCATGACTCAATGCCTTTAAATGAGCTCCACGGCCCAACCTATTTTGTGGAAAACAGAATAAAAACTTGTGACGCAGTAACTGTTTGTTTTTCTTTACGATAATTGATGACCTCAATCATACCTCCGCCTACAATTTTCTGTTTTGTGTTTACATTCAGTTTCTAAATTTAGTTTTTTCTCGCAGCAGCAATTGATATTGTGATCTTGATTGACATGTCAAACTTCAAGAAAACACCACGGTTCCACGGCATACCGTAAAAGCCAGACCCTAATACCCTAAGACCCAGGACCCTTAAGTACTAACATCAAAAAGGACCCTTAACACCATCGCACCATGAAGACCTATCAACCGTCAAATGCGCTTTTGTGCCAGCTACGGCGTTCTTCCGCATATTATACACATCAGCTGCCCTCCCTGTTCTGAAAAAATGGCATTATTGGCAAATCATGGGGTGTGTAAACAGAAGTTTGAAATGATTCTGGAACTGATATCTACTAACAGAGGTCAGCTTCAATCAAAAACCCCCCGCATAAAAATAAATTCAATGAATTATTTGATAATTATTTTCTATATTCCAATGGCAGAGGTTTTCAGGATACATTTTTTGATATGAAGATTTGTGCAAAGTTTACAGGAAAATATCAACAGTTCTATGGCAACCACTCTCAAAGGGAACAAAAGAAAAAAAACTAGGAAAATGCCGCAAACTTCCATGTCTCTGTATGACTCCATGACGGTTCCACGGCTGTGAGCCGGAACCGGAGGAAGTTGAGATGAAGTAGTTATGAGCTTTATCGAGGCTTGAAATCTTTTATTTAGAATCCTGAAATCGTCAAGTGTTAAGACCAAATCATAGATGATTTTTTTGAAATTCAAATGATACAAGGAAACTGTTGACCAAGTCAAAAAGGGCGAAATTCGCCCATGGGGGTCACTTGAAATATTTTTTATACAGGGAGGGATATTGTTTATACGTAATTGATATTATGGGTAAGAATTCTCTTTGCGATCTGATAACTTTTCGGTCCCTTATTTAACATAAACCTCTTTGATACTTATGGGTCCAACTAACTCACTATAATATCAAAAACATGAATAAAAGAATAGATGTGTTGGTTAAAGCTGATTATTTTAGGTGCGTAATTAGCGGGGTGTGGAGGGTGTAAAACCCCCTAATACTTTATGAATTCGTAGGTAAATCTTCAGTTTGTCTACAAAATCCTTAGTTTGTCGGTGAAATCATCTATCATAGGTGAAATAGCACTTAAATTCTTAGCCTGCGCGCAATCTCTTGTTGATGTCTTATTGTGCTCAACAACAACATTTTGAATATTTGGTCTTATCAACACTTTTTGGCTGATACTTTCGGGTCTGTTAAATTTTTTCTCGATACATTTGGATGAATTTTTATAAATGCGGATGGACCTTCCCGTATTTAAAGTATATAAAAAGTTTGAGTGACTCCCCTGGGGCGATTTCATCCGTTGAAGGTTGAGACGTTTTCTGGACTCTAACGTCATTCGGCCACCACACCTTATCATCGCCTTATTCTCTTTGTACGTCATTATACCCTGGGTGCCAGAGCCACAAAATTGTGAGTAACGTCATTGGGGATTGCAATACATTGCCATACGCCTAGGTGCTATAAAAAATTATATTTTATTCCATTTCAAATACATTCTCAGCAATTGATTACAAGTTTGTTTTAATATAAAGATGCTATTTATTTAATTAGATTGTTGAAGCTACATCAAAGACATGAAGTTTGTAACTAATATGATATATTTTTGTAACTAAGTTGCTAAATATAAAATAGATTTGAATTTGAATTTGTAATTAAAAGAATGCTGACGGAAATATGAAATAACAGAGAGAGCTTCCAGCACGTGATGTATTTGTATCACAGAAAGTTTGGATAAAAACACAAGATAATAGAGTTACAAATACAGTATGATGTCAATTTGCTAAAAATAGTTGTATCTTTAGAAAGATTGGTAATAGTTGCATCTAATGTTTATCTAGAACAACAAGAATTTAAAAAGTAAGAAAACACCGCTACCCTGTTGTAGAATGAGATATTGCCTCAAACTTAATAAAAGAGATTGATCATTTTGCAAACATATGAAACAGACAATTTTTCCCAGGTTCGGTGTTCTTATTTTTTGGATAATTCCACAAATATCCCAGTTTTTGACCTCCCATTTCTTGATGTCCCGTTTAAATTAAGCAATTAACGCAAAATCAACGCACAAACTACGCAGCAACTCAATTTTCTACCCACAATTCCCTACAAATTTTGAAAAAACCCACTTTCTTCCTACGGAAGGCCTTCGGTGGTATTTTTTTCTAATGCTGTTGCTGGATGCTTGCGATTGGGGCACTGCATGATAAGAAAAACAAATAGACCATCCATTTTATATTTTTAAGTTTGAATCCCATTGCTCTATAGCTGTATTGCAAATCACTCAGGTGGGGCAATCCAGCGAAAAATCCATGGTAGATGGAGGCTGCTCTTTTATTTTCTGGTCACAAGAAAAGAGAAACAATACTTTTAGAACAATTTTTTGCACTTCCACATAATTTTCGCACCTTACAAATTAACATACTTATATACAGAAATGAATATCTAAAATTAACACTAATGCTGTGAGAAAAACAAATGATCGGAAGGGCGAGTAAAGGTGAGGAGTAAATTGAATAGCGTGGCAAAGATTAAGTAAACAATAGGTATTAGCGAATGCGTGAAATGAGAGTGACGTAGAGGATGCCTGTGCCGCGATGTCAGAATGTGGGAAAATGATGGAATGAATGAGAAAGTAAAAATTAACGTAAACAGGCCTAAGTAGAGTCACTACAATTGTATTGAATCTCTGTTCGAAAACAGGGACTTCATCAGTACTGATTGCCTACCAGGCGTAGCGCCCCAATGGTAAAAAGATCTCTTTGAAAAAGAATGTTTTCTGGCGTCCAAAATGGTGTCGACCCCCAATTTTGTCTTGCTTAACTTGTCTTTGCCCCCCAAAAATCTTAACACCGTAGCTACACTACTGTTTAGAAGGATCTAATTGTAAGTATAGGTATAATTGTAAGTAATTATAGAATTCTTATCTATAGCCATTTGTTTCGTTGATTCAAACTATCAACAAAACTAGAATGAAGTGGAGAGAAAAGGAGCCGAAAGTAAATTATAATTTGTATAGTGGGCAAAAAATGTTGTCTTCAAGATCAATAACTAACAGTTTCACGTTACTTTTATTTACGAGGTAGCACTGTTGATTACACTCTTTTTTATAAGAACCAGTAAATTTTAGTTCAGGCTGACTGTTCTTAATTTTTTCGAAAATCTGAGGCTGGATTGCTCTTAATTTGTTCTTAAATTAAGAGGGTGTAAGCAGTGCTATTGCTAGCTTTTTCGCTCTAAGGAGGTGTTCAGGCCACATTGGCCAACAAAGTGAGTGAGACAGCCTTAATTTGCTGACAAATTTGAATATTCATCGAAAAAGCACCCACACATCGCTAAAAATCCTCGATTTTGAGAAAAAACGTTGTTCAAAATTGCATTTTGCAGAAGCTCTGCCTCAGCTTGTTCTTAATTTGTTCTTAACTTTTGACCAGTTTTGAGGCTCGTGTTCTTATAAAAATTTTCTTATAACATTACATCAGAGGCTGGGCTGGGCATATTGCTATTATTTGGCAGTTCGAGGCTCGGTGTTCTAACAAAGTGTGTTGTTTTAGAAAAGTGTGCATGCAGGCACATAAAAGCACCAGTCATGTGGTTAGTTACTAGGGTTCTGGGACAGCACTCGGGACCATTCTAAAGTGCTAGCCTGCGTGCAGCCTAGCGGAGGTAAAGTACCAGTACGATGATATTTTCATTACAACACCTTTGCAGGTAACTCTATAAAAATTGGCATCATTTCGAGTTCTAAGTGCCTCCCACCTCTGCATTACAAATTGTTGCTAGGCATTTCTCTAGAATGTCTTGAGTGAAATCCAATGAGATGTTGATAGCACCTCATTGTGAAATCTTATTTGCTTCGGAAGTGAATAGAAGTCGTTTGTTGATGAATATCGTCATTTTTCTGGGGGAGGAAAACGTGATTAACAAGTAATGACGAAGGTGCTAATCTATTTTACAGAACCGTAATAGATGATTCCTTGGAGTGATAATGATGGAAGATGTAGCCCATCGCCACGATTCGTAATTCTAATTCTACCCAGCCAGAACTATAGTTCTATTTTGTCTTTATAAAATATGGTGGCAAATGGCTGGTTCAATTGTTCCTATATCCCTTTACAAACACCACTGATTCAGTTTTAACCAATGTCTTGACCTTGCTTTAAGTATGATTAGCAGAATACAGCTTTCTGAAAAGTCTAAGACAGGGCCGTAAATCTGTCATGTGAATTGGGGGGGGGGGTCAGCAGAGCGAATGAATATTAAGCATGGAGTGAGTCATGTCACCACAAGCGAATTATGGTATGTGTGTATGGAAACAGTTGATGGGGCAAATGACTTTAAAAACAAAATGTCAATATTTTTGGATTTCTCAAGACTTTCTGCTCCGTAGAAAGTATTTACAGATATTCCTTAGTACATTGACTTTTTGTGTATGATGGATAACATTTTTCAGAGACAACCCCAAGAATTGAGCCTTGGAGCTAAGAATCAAGTTTAGTGACGTAGGAGGACCCACCATGGTTGGGTCCGACGCAGAAGGAAATTTTTGAAATTATACCTTCTAGAAAGGCTAAAAAAGCATCCCCCGACTAAATTCAATAAAATACTAGATCACCCAGAATAGAAAATTCGACGTTTCTCAGAAGAACACAGATTATTGTTTACTGGGTGAAATTGTGGAGGGGAAGATTCGTGCTTAAACTTTAGTGACAGACGTTGGGGAAATATGGGACGCTGTTGAATTGATTGGTAGAAATTTACTTCCTGAATAGAAATATCTTATTTTGAGTGCTTTAAGTAGGCCATGTTTACACATAAAATGATTTACTAAAAGCAAATAATAGACAAATAATAGAAATATACGTAAATAAGTTAGTAAATAGGTCAAATAAAGTGACAGTTTGCTCTCTTTTTATTTCATAATCTGTTTTCAAAAATAAAACGGTAGAAACGGTAAAAAACAGCAAAAACTTTTATCTTGTAAAAATTATAAAAACTAACTCTGCTTATAAAAATAACGGCCATCAGTAAAAGTCAACTCACACTTGAAACCAACACAGAAAAACGTAGTTTGGTTCTAACCCAGCTACTAGGGATTTCTTTCTTTCAAGGAAAATGATGGTAATTTCGAAAAACGTCTTGTTCCAAATTTTTGGGGGGGTCCAGTCCCCCCCGTCCCCCCGGGATTTACGGCCCTGGTCTAAGACAAACACCTCAAAAAATTCGACTAATCCAACAGCAATTCTCCCAGCTCACCTGGTCGCTGGCACACGGACGTTTCAAGCGTTTGGCAGGGACAGCAAGACTAATCGACCACAAAAAATCTCAGCCTGCAGGACAATTTATTTCGCTCTTCGGTGCGATACTCTAGAACAGGGCCTAAAATAAGCGTGGATCTGACACACTTAATGGAGTTGTAAATTAAAATTGTGGAACTATAATTGAGAAAGTGTGGATTTGTAAATGTAAATAATGCATGTTCTTAAAAGTGCAGCATAAAATACCAACCGAAACGCCTAAGAAAGAAATGGGAACATTTTTTCAATTCGAAATGAATGCCCAATCTCAGCCTTATATATTGAACTCATTTTTTATTAGAAAATTGCGATAAGAAATAAGCAATGGACAATAAAAAGAATTAAGAATCTTCAGAACTCGAAGCTTGAGTACATGCGGAGAAAAATCAATTGCGCTTTATGATATTGTTGTGTGCTATTTTGAAGTAATATGGACTCTGCATACAGCTTTGATTTCAAGACATCATCTCAATTTAGTTTGCTTTTATGATTTGCTTCAAAAAAGACACTGAGCCTAAAGACCAAGAGTAATGTGTTTTGGGGTTTATATGATATCTTTCAGTAGATTTCAGAAAAAGCTATAAAGCAATTCAACTAAGGTGTTTTAAATTGGAGAAGCATTGAAAAAATTCCTCTCAAGGCTACAGCAGCTGAACGACGATAAGCCTCTCGGTGGTAGCTGGGAGGAACATTCAATTGGGAATGTTGCATGACAGGGACTATAGTCCTCCCCAACTTTTTTGCAACAATGGGTTAGAAAATGTTGTGAAAACTATACGCTAACGAACGCATTAGTAGCAGTTCTGTTGGGAAGACGTTTTTGTTCTTTCTGATGGTGCTTTTTCTTGTGTGGTCAAAGATAAATTTGTATTTTATCTAACTCGGTTTTGTATTTTTATGTTAATTGAAATTTTCTCTAAATCGTTATGTTTATGAATAAGGACAGATAGAAGCGAATATATTCTGAAAGGAGTGTTTTCCGGTGTTTCAAAGGGCGTGGCCGTAAAAAGTTTAGGGGCAAGCCTCCTAGTCCCGTTCCAGCCACTCCATTATGGGCCGGTGCCAGTGTGACCTGATTAAGCATAAAATCTAGCATAATTTGGAATCTAGCATAACTCTGGCATAATTCTGATATTATTTAAAAGAATCATTGTTTCCATTGATCAATTGTCTATCGTTACCAAATGGAAACACTTTACACCAGAATCTGTGGTTTCATTTAGGGGTAAATTGTGACTTTCCACCTTCAGGATTTTGTCAGTTGTTTTGAATGGTTGGCAGCCAAATGCAGCCAGCTAAACGCAGTATACAAAAAAGCTAATTTTTTGCTAATTATTGGGAGTGATGTCGTAATCAAAATTTGCTTTGTAGGTTACAAAAGTTTTCACTTGCTTTTATCAAAACTGTCTGTTATCTTGTTATCTGTTAATTTGTTTCATCATTCATCATTTGCAATTTTGAAATTATTTTAAAAAATTTTGAATATTATCTGTGCAAAAAGTTTTGTTTCCTTTGCATTTTCGTTGTTTTTTAAACATGCGACCAGAATTCAGCCAAATTTTCTTCGGCCAAATCATTTTGTGGCGGCCAAGGGGTTTTGAGAACCTGCCAAAATGGAGAAATTTGGCCATCAAACCATGAATCTAGATTGCCTTTTTGTTTATGAAGAATAAGTACACTGGGTTGTCAAAAAAGTCAAATTGCAACTCTGGCCACTTGATATTCTGAGCATGCATTGGCCTCCTTCTCGAGCAGGGTTGCCTTTGAAATCTAGCATAATTTTTGCAAATCTAGCACAATCTTATGACAAATTTGGCATCATTCCAAAATTTAGATCTGGTGCGTGGTTTCTGCATTACAAACAAGATGCTTTACAAACAAAAATTACAAACAAGAGAGTAAAGGTCATGCTTTCAAGCTGGGCGAAAAGAGAAAAAGAAGAAACAAGCACAATTGTACATCAGTGAGAGAAGAGTTTATTTGCCTTCTGTAACGAGGTTTTCGTTTATAATATCAAAACTTTTTGAAACAAACAAATTTGATGGCAAAAATTATTTGATGAGCTGAATGCAGTTAAGAACTTTCCATATGTAAAACAGACTTGAGAAAGCATCACCCAGAAAGCTTCGTCCCGGACAAAATACTTCATTCAATCATGCATTAAATTTTGAGAAATAAACGACTAAGATCGCAGAGATCTGAGACTTGTTCTCAAAGGAATTCTACCAGACGAGACAATGGCTCGGATTCTTGCAGCAAACCCTAATCCTATCGATGTAGAGATGCTTATTCCCACCAAGATAGAGGCAGGTGGGGAAAGCAGCATAGCTCCAGAAAAATTTAACAAATAGATAAATATTGCAATAAATATGTTTAATCTATTAATATTGTTTGATCAATAATATTGCAATAAATATGTTTGAAAAGATGCAAAGATATGGCTCCCAGAAACCAAAAAAACGAAGGTCTGGCAAGAAAGGCTGATTTAAGGGAATTTTTGAAGGTGAAAGAAAGTAAAATAACTTTGACAGAGATCCGAACAAACCATGTTAAAGAGTTTTCTTTTGATAACTTTTTGCTGACATATTAAGACATCGCTATATGTAGCTAATTTTCATATTAAATCCATATATTGTAAAGAAGGACATGTTATTTGCACTATCATGGGAGTTTCTATATTTGCTACCCCCATGATGCCAATCCCAGCAAAGTACCACGCCCAATTTTTATAGAAAGTGTGGATCTGTAAAAATTTCTTATTTTAGGCCCTGCCCTAGAATGAAGTTCCAAACACTACACCAGATTGAATAATAGAAAAGATAGATAATTGCCCGCAACTCGCGCGCGATAGCGCGCGAGTGAAGGGCTTATAGTCTGCCCCGCGTATAAGTAGCATATGGAAGCTTCAGTTCATAATGTCAGCACTTTTTCAGCAGATTTTGTCACTTTTCTGCTGCCATGACAACTGTCAATCAATTTTATTGTCAATCAATCGGCTTTGTCGAGGAGGTCGTTAACCGCCACCTCTTTGTGCGGAAGGGAATTATCTTCGGAGCGTTGCTCTGCCAAGACTCTGTTAAAGGCCTTCGGTTTTTTTTGCACGAAAACGGTGCTGCATCACAGCTCGGTTCTCCGCAATGGATGGAAGTTTTGATTCGAAGTTTTGGGAATCAAAACCAGTCGAATGCCACACCTTTCTCCCAAAAACTAGACACCGTACGAGCAAAAGTTATGATTGTCGTGATTATCGCCTGTACATCGCTGTACGAATCATCTATCGCAATCTATTTTAGCTGTACCCGTTCTATCACGTGTCCATTTTCATACGTCTTTGCTTCACGAAAACGAAAAATAAATGTCAAACCCTAGAAAAACTTCATGATTTTCAAAAGAGCGTTGGACTTAAATCAAAGGCAAACTGAACACCAAAAATTCTTGATAAAAAGAATAGTTTAGCATCAACTAGAGCAGCTGTTTTTATAAAATTGTGAAAACCCAAGATGGTGTCTTCTTCGAATATTCTGACCTAAATTTTCAAAACAATCATTATCAAGGAACTAATTGTTTGCGGGCAGTACTAGCAAGAGCTATTTCTAGTTATATTTTTTACCTTGCAATGAACCAACAAAATCTATATTTCTTAGCACCTTATGTTGATAATTTTAAGCTGAACTCCGCGTGAGGGAAGGGCACCTCGTCATGTTGCAGAAAAAGAAATTGTTGCTTCTTGGAAAAATATATTCTTTCAAGAGATATAGGGACACGTGCCCTTATCACTCCTCCCCCTTCGTTTTTAACGTCCCTTGAGAAGAAAGAGACTAATCTGATCAATGGTCATGGTTCTTGAGGTCAATAAATGACGTTGGTCCGCAAATTATCAGCATGGCCCAGTTTCCTTATATATGTGAGTCAACACCTTTCTTTCAGACAGTTACTTGCACAGTTCGAAGAAGATGGCTGTATTTTGGTCTTCTGTCACCTTGCTGGTAAGAGAACTCAGATTTGTTATCCACTTAAATTATAGATGGCATTTTGCAAATTTACATTTATCCAGATAATGTAGTATAATTAACCGTCGAGCTACTATATCAGAATTTAATGGATGCCGTTTTTGCCTTGATTCCTGTTTGAACAGGCGTGAACAGGAATCAAACCGGTACGAAACCGGTACGTTTGAAGTCAACATCGATTTGATTCACCATGGTCGAGAATCCTATTAGGGCCTAGAGAGCTACCAAGATGGTATTTGTCCCCAGTGTCCTTCACTTTGTGACCATTTATTTTTATCGTTGTGGAATTTGATAGGTGCTAACAATTCGGCTGATTTTGAACCGCTAAAACTGATCCCCTTAGTTTGCCTATTTCTGTCATGATCATGTTCCATAGATTGACGTCCCTAGAGCTTGCTGCTCATTTGATAAGGCCTCCTGCTCCCTCAGTAAATTTTTCTAATAGTATTAGGCGATTAGTTTTAGGTTTTCAAAGACAAATTGTTTATTTGCCTCCGCGGCAGGGGCTGGGGGATCCAGGGGAACTTGAACTTTTATTTTCGACGGGGATCTCAAATCACGACGGGAAGGGGCAGAGTTTTTACACTCATTCCCTTTCGCTACATAAAGTTCAATCTGGCAAAATTGTTGCGAGCTATTTATTCGCGGATTGCGTGGAAAAAAATTGAATAATATTGACTTTTACAAAATGGTAACCCAAACTTTGCAGCCTCTTATTTGCGGCTTCTCTTTTTACTCCAGAAGTGCAGAGTGATAAAAAAACATAGAAGTTCTTAATGAATTCTTGAAAGCAGTAGTAGAACTACCTTGGTTTGCAATACAAAGTAATTGTAAATTTTTTAAAGTTCTTTGAAAACATTATGAACTCGGGCGTCTTATACATTATGAAGTCTTCTACTGTTGAATCCCAATATAACGAACCCTGGTGCTTTTGATTCTGCCTAACAAACTCCTTAAAAAATTCTCTCGGTATAACGAGTCCCTGATTTAACGACCTCTTGATATTACGAACCAAATTTTGGGACCCTTCATCATAATTATCCTCGATATGATAAACTTTTCATATTTTTTTATCTGTAATTTTATTTATTTATTTTTATGTTCATTTATCACTTCTCTCGGGAAAAGTCATTATTGTCATCGGCAAAACATGCTCATGATACATTGCAAACTCTTGCTGATAGGCTCAGAGCACGGGACGAGATTTTGATCGCTTCAAAAATTAATGCGAATGAGTACATTGACACTACCGAATACCTTTTTACATATGAGACATTGGCAATGAGCTACGATAAAACTTTATTGAGAGACCCAGAGAGAGAAGCAAAAAACAAATAAGAATGTGAAGTAATCGAAGACGCCATTCAGCCGCCAACTAGAAGTGAAGCGATATCAGCTTTACCAATGCCTGGGTACCAAATTGTAACAGGAGCATTAAGATCTTCATTTTCCATTTTCGATGACTAACAATTAGTAAAATTTGAATTCAGCTTGGTTTTTTGAAGTAAAATGTGGACAGAGGTTGTTTTTTAAGGTTTTTTAGGTGTGAACTGTTTTAAGGGTGACAATAATGTTTTTTAAGGTTAAAGGTTCTTTGCAGCGTTCGTCTGAAAAATTCGCGACGACATATGCGCAGAAAGAAAAATCTCGAGAGGAGCGTTCGCACATCGAAAAATTCGCTTGACGAATGGTTGAACTAGGTTCTACTTTTCGTCAAGCGAAATTATTCGAGGTAAACATAGGACAAAGGAACTGTGTGATTTTCACAATAGGCCTTTGCAAGATGACATCCTCACAGCAACCGAAACTTAGTAGCAGTGAAACTGACTTGCGGTTACGTGCGGTGACTTGCGGCACGATTAGAGAATATTTCTTTTCCACAAGCAAACATGATTTTTCAAATGCTGATTTTATTGGTATTCACCTTTCTGATTTCTGTCTTCATGTAATTTGCGTCCCCAATCTTTACGTGCTTTTTTATGTTAATATAACTGAATTTCTTTCTTCTTAAACAAAACTGGTAAATGACGGCCTGAGACAACTTTTTTGCCCTAAGATTCTCGCGCGCGCAGAAATTTGATCGAAAAAAGGATGACCCCTTTTGTTCGGGGGCCCCTTCTGTTCGGGGCTCCTTTTGTTGGGGGGAGGGGCCTTAGTAATTGAACTGCATTTGGCCACTAAAACCCATGCATGTTGAACCACAGAATAATTCTGTGGTTGAACTTAGTCCGTGTCGTAACGATTCCGATAGACCCTGCGGAGGACAAAGCGGGAACAAAATGGTCTCTGCGGAACGGACTTTAAAAATGGGAAGGTACAAGCGGGAACAACATTTTCTCATCGGATTTAGAGGAAATACAAAATTGATCCTGCCGAGAACTGGGGGGGACGTGTCCCCCAGTGGCGCTGCTACTGGCCGCGACGCGCACAGAAGCCCCCTTCGGGTACAGAAACCACAACGGGCTCAGAAACCACAACAGGGCAACAATTTGGGATCACGCCCTGTTTTCGTTTGCTTCATGGTGGTGTGAGGCAAGGCCACAGTGTTAAACACTATGCCACAAGAGCGACCTCGATTCCTGACCTTGTAAAATAAAGGAGTGATCAATTTTAGAAGTTAAAGGTTAAATACATTATTTTGCAGGGAGTGTTTTGTATTTTTGGAATTCAAGCCTTCAAACGTAAGTGAAAAAAGCGCTTGCTAGCAAAGTTTTTTTGTATTTTAGCATCTCTTAATGTTCATAATATCAAAATTTGCTTACATTAAGTTTTCACACTTTGTCGTGTGGAGAGAATACTTTTTTGCTTTACGCACAAGATTTAGAGGCCAACCAACTTTGAAAACTTTGAAAATCAACTGTTACTTTCAGATCAGCAATGTAATGGAATTTTTCTAAATTGAAAGATGTGCCACACCATAGTCCAAATTCGGAGTAACTACATATTACATTTTTAATCTTGCCTTTACCTGCTTGTAGGACAAAATAAATTTTTTGCAACACCAAATTTTAAAAATTTGTTAAAATTCACTGACCTTTTATATTCCATTAATCTGTAATGTCAAATGTTGAACATTATCATTAATGCTTCAAAGAAAATTTTACACTTTAATGGACAATGAATAATACTAGTTTACAGTTTGCTTAAATTCCTGAATCCTTTTCGAAACCTGATCCTCTATTTTTCAATTATTTCTGTAGTTCAATTATTGCACACAGGGTTTTTCTGTAAATTCTATTTCACTGTTATTTTATGAGTTTTATGGTGCAGCCATTTTTTCAAAAAAGTATTGTTATTTTTAATGTTTCTTTTTGATTTCATGAAGTTTTTCTGTTTTATTTGCCAATAAAGCATATATATCTGTTTTTTTCTAGCATCCTGCCCCCTGATATGCACCCAACAATATAAACCAGTTTGTGGTTCTGATGGAAAAACCTATGGAAACCTGTGTATGTTAAGAAGTGCTGCATGTAAAGACGCAAGTTTGAAATTGAAACATCATGGAGCTTGCAAAGATCCAAGTAAGTTTTAAATATAGTAGAACATTTAATAATAAAAATTCTTTGTTCCAGGTTGATATCATTGATTATTTATCTCGCTATCTACAACCCTTTCTCAAAAATGGACTTTAGGTTTGAAATCTTCAGCTTGAAATTAGTTTATACTGAAAACTTCATGTCGTTTGGACTGTTAGGTAGTGAATTATTTTGTTGTGAATATTTAGCAGGCCACTCCCGGAAAAAAAAGCATGTGGGCTAAAAAAACCCCCACTGGTTTGGCTGTGTGGGCTATTTAGCACTGGCAGAATTTGTTGTTAATCTATTTATATTTGAGTATATATTAACCAAAAAATAAATTATCTTGTCTACTTGTAAACATGATTTATGTTAAGAAGACAGTTTTGTGTGTATTGCTACTCTGCAACGTTTTTTGTAGAAACACAGATATATTGAATAAAATCCAACGAAACTAGTCTTTATTTGAAAAGATAAAGAGCAGTACAATGCTATTTAAAGGGTAATCGAAGATTAAGTTGATTGGCATTAAAAGTTCAAGAAAGAATAACTGAAATACACTTCTTTTCTATAAGAAATGAACTTTGAGTACTTCAGTTCCTTAACGGTATAGCAAATTCCAATACTCATTCTTTCTTAAGAGTTTCTTAATCCAAAAACAGCACAGAAAAGCGAATAAATAACATGATAAAGATTGACGGATAACATGCACATAAACCTCAAAGGATAAGGGGAAACAGAAAACCGGATTGAAAGTAACGTAAGAGAGTTAAAAAATGTGGATGATGGTTCTTTTTTTTTGACAAATTAAAAAAAGTGGATGATTGGTTCTTTTTTTGACAAATTACAGGTGTTTATCTCTCACCCAGTTGAAGAGTCAAAGAGCAAAAACGAATTGTTTCTGCAAATTTTTTAATTTTTTCCCATTGCCCAGTTTTCTTTTTTGTGGCGTGTTTCTTATTAAAAAATTAGTGTGTTCATAATACAAATTTTGTATTTGACAGTGTCATGTAACAATTCTCATTCTTGCTATTTTACGCTATCTGTTGTTCCTTTCCTGCACACTCATTTCCTTTTCCATTGCTAGTTTTAACAGGTAATACTATAGTTAATTAACATTTGATGTCAAAAGAAAAGGGAAATTTCCTTTTTATAACGCTATTTATAAAAACCATATATATCGTTATTTGACACGATGTTATTCATAAATACCCTAGTATATAGCGGTAGGTAGTTAAAACATTGAGGAATGAGACAAAAATGATTCAATGAGAGCGTTGTTATAAACAATTGCGCAGGCTGAAAAACCCCTTGCAAAACTTTTTTGCATGGGGTTTGCATGGGCGAGGGCTATAGTCTTTGTCTCCGGGAATGGCCTGATTTAGATATTTTTTACTTGAATTGTTTGCAGCTGTAGTGAAAAAGTTTCACTAACAGCAACAAATTCCATTGTAATGTAAAGAAAAAGCTAAATTTTTAACATCGGAGTAATTCACTGCCTTGGGTAAAAGGTATTTGCCTGTAAAACTTGCAAAAATGTTTAGGGTGTACATTTTTCTTTGCTAAAACAATGCAGCCCAGCATTTTTAGAAAGTTCCAATTTTCTAGTTAGTACAAACAGGCCAACTAACCATAGTTGGCAAAGAAATGATAAGAGTGCTGTTTCCTAAAGTTTGTAACTTCTTCACCCCCCTCAAGAAAGTTGATTGCTCTTTCAGACATATACAAATTTGGACTTATAACAGTTCAACCCTTTTGAAAACCCTTTCGAAATGAACCAAGACATTAAAATTTTGCAAAACTTCTGCCCTTTTCATCTGTTGTCTTTTTTTGTTAAAATAAGAAGTCTTTAGGCTGCAAGCTCTACGGAAATCAACTGATGTCAAATAAGCGAAGAACAGTAAAGTCTTTTGACTTAGAATCAGTTCAATTGGGCCAATAAAACATGGTTATTTTTATGAACTTGCTCTTGAGGCAAAAATAACAAGAAATTCAAATTGTTCTCTTTTACTTGAGAATAGTATTTGCATGTAGATGCCAGTTGTCGATTATGAAACATGCATAACATTTGTGTGGTAACATTTTGGCAAGTCTTAAATGTTCTTGCAAAGCAGACTCAAATTCAGTGCAAGGCTATAAAGCCATGCTATTTTTATATTGTAAGTCTAGCTAAAATTGATTGTTACAAGGGTACATTTATAATTTTTATCATTTTTCTTGCAATATTTACCAACAGCTATTGAAAGGTTGATTGTTTCTGAACATTTAATTGCATCGAATGATATTGGTTTCCATCATTGTGTTACAACACTATTTCTAGACACTGTTAGTAGGTCAATTCTTTTGTTTTGGTTGCTACCATCTTGAGGAAAAACCTTTCACAAAGTTTGCTTCATATCGATAAGATAAATTTTTTCAATGAATAAATAGATTAACAGCCAAGAAAGTTTTAAAAAAAGTATGAGAAAATTGATAAAAACGTTTTCATAAAAACTGCCTTTGAAATTTGTGAGCAAATTTCTCTAACACCAGATTCACAAATGTATTTGTTGCATTAACATAGATTTTGACATCACAGTGAGTAGATTTTCAAATGATAACATAATCACAGCTGCTTTTTTATTTCCAAATTTCAAAAAGGTGTTATGATTCTACACAACAAAGGAGGTCATCATCTGGTAGGCTCTCTGCTCATTAAACAGGCTTGATGAAATCAGTGAGAAGCCCAGGGTTTTTTTAAGTAGAAGGCTCATATTTAAAAGTAGGTGCAGTCTTGCTAAAAGTTAGGATTAAAGTATGCAGCAAATTTTTGGTGAGTAAGCACACAACTTTTGCCAGTTGCCGGCTTCTAATGAAATCCCTAGAGGCCTGATATGTGCATTTTTATGATTTGTACAAATATAATTGAATTCGAATCAAGTTAAGTCAAAGTAAAATGTTCTTTCTAGACAAGCCCTGTTTTGGTCTTGCTTCTCCTTTAAAGAATTCTAAAGGAAAGACACTGTGCTGTGGCAGGTGTTCACAAAGAGATGTTTGTCCAAAAGACTCATTCTGTCATATTCATCCAACTGATCGTTTTTCAGTATGCTGCCCAAATCGTGTCAAAGGTATTGATTTTCTGTTTTCATTGATTTCAAGGATATGTTTTTATATCTGTAAAGTTTGTGCAAAGATTTGATTTAACATAAAAAGAGCCTTTTCTGCTTCTTGAAGTAGTTAGATGTTATGTTGTTCCAAATATGTCTCGTTACAACCATAACATCTGATGAATGGGACAAAAGAATTCAAAAAAGCCTTTCCTTCTTCTTCATTTGCTTTCTCATGTCAATCTATTTATTGAAGAAACACAGCACCTCCAGCTATTTAAGTATAAGTCCACGCAAGTGAGCTGCATTGAAGAAAACTTATCAATGGGCTGAAATCTGTTAGCCAAGAAGTTTGTAACTGCAAGGCTTTGCTTTACTAATGATGTCTTTAAAAGAAGACATTCTTAAATTGTGATATTCCTATGAAATAGAGTCTTCATGCAACAATACTCTTATTAGGATGCAGGAAGCCATGCCCAAGGATCTTGAAACCTGTTTGTGGAAGTGATGGCAAAACGTACAGCAACAAATGCTATTTAGATAATGCAAGGTGCAAGAACAGCCGCTTAAGACTGGTGAAAATAGGACGCTGTCCAAGTATGTTGCATCTGTTTAACACCAGGCTTTTAGATATATATTTTTTCATTGTTTAGCCAAAATTTAGAATAATCTTAGCATGGCAGCATATAAGATGGAGAAGAGAAATAGATAAAAAAGGCTGGTGGAAATGGGACACTGTCCAAGTATGTTGCATCTTTTTTAACCATCTAGCTGCTTGCCCTTCACATGAGGATATGAAACAAACAATATTTGTTAATTTTCCCTCAAAAAAGTTATTTTAGAACTGCTTAACATTATCCCATTGCAAAATCATTTAAAGTAGCTGTTCTAAAACCAAGAGAATCTTATATAATATATTTTCTACATCAATTGCTATTCATTTTAGGATGTGAAAAGCCATGTACAAAAATCTTGCAACCTGTTTGTGGAAGTGATGGCAAAACATACAACAACAAATGCCTTTTAGATAATGCAAGGTGCAAGAACCGTCGCCTTAGACTGGTGAAAATGGGGCGCTGTCCAAGTATGTTATATCTCCTTTTACACATACAGCTGCTTACCCTACACACGAGGATACAAAACAAACAATATTTGTTAAGTCTCTCTTTAAAGCCCCGCCAAAAGTTATTTGAAAACTGTTTAAGATTATCCCATTGCAAAATCATTTAAAGCAGCTTTTCTAAAACCAAGAGAATCCTATATAATGCATATTCTACATCCTTTGCTATTTATTTTTAGGATGTGAAAAGCCATGTACAAAAATCTTGCGACCTGTTTGTGGAAGTGATGGCAAAACATACAACAACAAATGCCTTTTAGATAATGCAAGGTGCAAGAACCGTCGCCTTAGACTGGTGAAAATGGGACGCTGTCCAAGTATGTTATTTCTCCTTTTACACATACAGCTGCTCACCATACACACGAGGATACAAAACAAACAATATTTGTTAAGTCTCCCTTTAAAGCCCCTCAAAAAGTTATTTGAAAGTTGCTTAAGATTATCCCATTGCAAAATCATTTAAAGTAGCTGTTCTAAAACCAAGAAATGCCTGTAAAATATTTTCTACATCCATTGCTATTCATTTTAGGATGTGAAAAGCCATGTCCAAAAATCTTGAAGCTTGTTTGTGGAAGTGATGGCAAAACATACAACAACAAATGCCTTTTAGATAATGCAAGGTGCAAGAACCGCCGCTTAAGACTGGTGAAAATAGGACGCTGTCCAAGTATGTTGCATCTGTTTAACATCTGGCTTTTAGATATATATTTTTTCATCGTTTAGCCAAAGTTTAGAATAATCTTAGCATGGCAGCATATAAGATGGAGAAGAGAAATAGATAAAAAAACAGTTATAGAAGCATTTAGCGGGCCTGATGAAATCGTGTTGCAGGACGGAGTCGGCCTGGGGGCCGAAGGATCTACCAAGAAATTACCCCTCCTCACCTCCACATTGTAATCGATGGATGTTAATGTGCCTTATCCTAAGTCATTTAACCTAAATCACTGCATCTTTAATCACGGTAAAATCATGAGGTTTTTTAATCATGAGGTTAAAAATCAGGTTTTTTAGCTTTGAAATATGAAATAATATTGATTCCCCGAATGAAATATCAAAATAGCGAAATAGCCAAGTGTTTAATTAAATTATGTGTGAGGATTATTAATTTGATCGCAGAAGCCACACAAAACAGCGAGTATTGAGTTTTTTAGATATTTGTCAAATTCAAAACTCCGAGAAATGACGAGAAAGACAATATTCCTTTTCCTAAACTTGGAGTAGTAATGGCCTTCATGACCAGCGAAACCGAGGCGCAAAACTTTTATTTCCAAGTTCTAGGATTATGTTACTTTTCAACCCGAATTTGTTGTCTATTGTCCACCGCTCCATCTAAATAACGTTTCTCAATTAAGGTAATCGTAATTTATTGGAGAGAAAAAAGAGGACACGAGTTTTGTTTGTTTTAAACATTCGAAGAGACTGCGGTATCATTTTGAATTTTACTTTTATTCTTACACTAACACTAATTTATAGACTTAAAAAACCTTTTTAAAACTGAGTTTCTTAGAAATATTAGATTTTATTGGTAAAATGTGTAAATTTTAGGAGTCAAACCAGGGAGATGCCCTCGAGTTCCAAAATGCATAGGCCGTCAATGCAGTGGAAAGAAGAGGGACAGCTGTCAAAAAGATTACGACTGTAGCCATCATCACAAATGCTGCCCGCGCCCGTACGGGAAGCATTGTACAAGGCCTTGCCCCTTATACAAATGTCGTGCTTGCCCCGCGGGATACAAATATGCCGTAGGAAAAGATGGTTGCAGAACATGCAGATGTGGTAATGAACATGATCAACTTATTATTATATATATCGTGTCTTAATTCGGCGGACTTGTCAAATAAGGCAATTTCAGAATTCTCTACACTGTATCGGTCGATAGATGAGACAGCTTGTGCGATTTCAGGTTTTAGTCTGATACTTTCAGTTTCTACCTACACCAAAAAGAAACGAGTAGTGGGCAATCTTAATGTAAAGTTGAGAAACTCCAGTACTGGCATGTATATTTGGACATGTCTTAGTACATCTTGCGTTTCCCAAAGTGTTAGGAGTACTCAACTTCAACCATTGTTTTCTATAGCACAATGAGTGTACTCAGTTCAGCGTTTTTATTGCTTAGCACCCTTCAACTGCTTAGCACTCTTTGACAGGTTGATATAACAATAATTCTTACTTTGAGTCTTGCGCGTAACACTCAAATGATTCTGTGCAAGGAACAATCCATTGGTATCAGTATTCAAATTGTGCACCGTACCATTCTGTATTATTGACCCAGTACAATTTGTTGCTTACTGTAAGGATTTTCTTAACTCGCCTTTGAATGCAGTCTCGATTAAATTTCACCAACACATAGCCATTGTAGAACCACTCAATCTGAAGAAAGTAGCTGCTTTGAAATGTGGTGCTGAAAAATTATTGCTAAGAATGATCAAAAATAAAATTATTGAAAAAGATATTCATTAGAAATTTTGTATGTTGTCGTATCTTATGAATACTATCGAATAGAGAAAATGTCGAGATTATTTGAAGCTGTGACTTGACGTGCATTTTCTACCTTGGCTGGAATGACCCATTGGTCCATTGCCTAGATTTCTACTTGCTTATTGTCATTACCCACATTCAATTAAACATATAAGCAAAACTTGTATTGGATACTGCTTAACATATATTTGTTGCTAAACGTTTCACTTTACTCCCTAGTTTGTATACGACCTGTTCGCTGCTTCGTGAATCCGTGTCGATCTGCACGATGCCCTGCGGAGCCCAAAGCAAGATGTCGTCCTAACTACTGCGGTGGCTGCAAAGCCGAGTTCTTCATTGGCTCGAGGAAAGTTAAGTGCTAATGTCGAAGAGAAAAACAAACATTTCTTGTTGGTTTCACTAATTTTTATTGTTTTTTCTCAACATGGATTAATTTTTTGAACTTGTATGGTATTTTTATTGGTATTTTTTTATGATAAACGTGCATTAAGACAAATTTTTTTCTTTCATCTTCTCTCCCTTTTCTTGCATGGTAATGAATTAACTTATATTATGTTGGCCATATGTCCATTTTTACAAAGTTTTAGCCCTGTCTGCATATTTTGCAAGGAAAACCTGAAGCCCACCTGCCATCATTATTTCATACTTCATGATATCCCGAAATTTACGCTACCCCTTTTGGGGAAGGGGGGACACCAAGAACTTTTGAACTAGAATATTCCGTAGTCGCAAAGCCTTTGCCTGTGTGTGGGCTTTGTGTTGGTATATTTCCCTTGACGTTTTTTCCACGATCAGGCAAATTGTTTGCATTTCAGATTCCGTTTGGCAGTTATAACTCCTTGAAGCAATAATATGCGGGCAAGATCCTTATTAAGCCCCCTAAACTTCTAGCATTCACTACGCCCGAAGTATCCCCCAAGATTCAATCCTATGACTAGCAGGGACCGCGCACCACTCTAAAAGTGAAGGGGCTGAAATGGGTGTGACCGAAAAAATTTTGAGGCCGCGCCCTCTTGAATGCCGGAAAACGCCCCTTTTAGAAAATACTTGCTTATTTCTATTGAATTTTTATAAACAGTCCGGTTCAGAGAAGGTATCAATAAATATAAAAATAGATAGATTTGGCTCAAAGGTTATAAAAAAACCAAGCTAACCACGTTAGAAAATACATCATATCATTAAACAAGATGAAACACCTAGAAAAATTACCAAAAATGGTTCCCAGTCAATGAGAACTGCTACTTCATAACAGTTAACTATCCAAAGTTGCGTTAGAGTAAACCTTTAAAAATATTTTCTAGCCTATTTTTGCAAAAAAGTGGGCGGGCTATAGCCCCTGCTGGCCCAATGGCTGCGCGGTGCCTGATGAGTAGGCAATTGCAATCCTCGGCAATAACAAGCAGGTAGTGGAATGTTGTAAACTAGTTTGATCTTGCTACAGTTCCTGGCTTCACAAAAAAAACAGCTAAAGAAACGATGCTGCAACACAGAAGTCAGGCAAAAATGAGAATACCGTATTTCCAGGTAAAAGAACTCATTGTGGCACACATGCATTTGTATTTTAACGCTACTTATCCCTCGTTCGCTGATTAATTGTGTAGTGAGTTTAACTAGGAGAAGCCTGACGGTAAATCTGTCCCTGAATATCAATTGCTGCAGAATGAAGAGGCACATTGCCCTGTTAAAATATTTTAAATTAGTTCAAGCCTGTTAAGAACCTTTAAAAGTTAAGAACCCTGAGGATCGTTCGTGGTTGGTAGTTTCTTTAGGTTAATTGTTTAACACAGATGTGAAGTCAGTATATGTTAATCTTGAAGCCAGTGGTGTAGTGCTATCAGAATAACAACTGGGCTCTTGCACATAATGGTGCAAAAAAAAACAATAGCAAAAGTAGAAATTGGTTATATTTTGGCATTGACACCGGGAGCTCAACCCCTGGGCCCCCTAGCACTTCACCCCTGCTCCATCCGTTTCAGATGCTTTCTCCAGCTTTTCTTGGCTTTTTCTTTTTCTTTTCTGCTGCCATAATATCTATATCAATGGGTAATGATTAAAAAGACAAAGAATTAAATAGTTTATAATTCTTTTCTTTACCACCTATAAATTTTGCTAGTCTTTTTAAGGAGATTGATTGCACCGACGAAATAATCAACTACGAAACAACAGCACTAATGCTCTTGTCTAAACTCCCAACCAAGATCTATTGTAAGAATGTAAAGTTTTAAAGAGCCAACTAGGACTGAGTACTAGGATTGAGCCCAAATAATGTATCATGGAATGAGTAACTATGCATAAAAATATCAATCTTCTTTTCTATTCTGAATCTAATCCACCCTCTATGTTGCTGCAATATAATAAAGTGTATAGCAAATTTATATGGACAGTAAATTTGCCTATGGAATATTGAGGTCAAAAGAGACCCTTTTAAGCAGCGATCTGTTTTTAAGTATTTTGATTTTTTAGTTAAAACAAAATTTTTAAAGTCAGAAAGTATATATTATCATTGAAACATCACCCAGAGTCCAGAAAAGTCAAGACAAGTTCCTCCAGACAAAACATCCCAGAAGGCAAAACTTCCTCACAAAACAATAGAAAATGTGCTTCGCATCTCTATGGTGTTTCGTGTGAGCTTCTATTGTTTTTCTAGTACCTTCCTCAAGTCAGTGGCCGTGCGACCGTAATGTTTTCCTGACTCTGACATCACCTAGTCCAAGAACCAGTCTTTTATTGTTCCTGAGACCACGTGCAGGGGCGTAGCAAGCGGAGGGTGTAGGGGGTGCGACACTCCCGATACTAAATGTGTTGTCGGTAAATCTGAAGTTGGTACTTAGTTTTTTGGTAGAATCAAAATTCTTAGTTTGTCGGTAAAATCATGAATCTGTAGGAGAAACAGCATCTAAATACTTCTTCATCTATGTCTTCCTAGATGAACCACCACCCCTAGTCTAAAAGGTCTAGCCTGTGTTTCAGACCCCTTTACTTTCAAGTTAGGGGTCTGGAGCATAGACTAGGAAGGTGAAGTTACACTACTGGCCACGCGTACTTTATTCTAAAAACCAAGGTGTCAATTTTTGTAGAATTCAAGCTGTAGAATTTGCCTTTTTCCTATATGGTATCCTTTCCCAATTTCGCATTGTAGACATTGATGCAATGAAAAAACGATTTCTTTTCAATAATTTTAGTGCATTTTCTGCAAAATGCACAAAATCCGAAAAATTTCATTAGAAGGTTATAATCACGGGACTATTATTTTTAGTATATTTATAATTACGGGCCTTTTGTTTAATGAGTCATCGCTTTCAGCAAAGGTCGCTAACAATATGAGGACTGGACATGAATGACGTAGGTTGGTAACAATGAAGCAACCGCTGTGCCGGGGAGCCGACGGTTGTAGTAGCGAATTCCAATTACGCCCTTTTCTAGGGCGAATTGCAAAATGTGGTAGTGCACTGCCTCCAAGGACGCACATTGATGCACTTTTAAGACTATTAGCCTAGTCTTATCACTATTATTACAATGTGATATAGACATATTCACGATATTCCAAGGAAAAGTCATTGATATTAAAGCATTAGCTGGAAAGTTGTCCAGATACTGCGTTTGAACAACCCGCTGCTAGGCCGTTACTTTGTCCAAGTCGAGGAGATTTAAAGATCTATTCATCGGATTTGTCAGAATTAGTTTGAGAGATACACCAAGATGGCACTGCCGTTCTTACCTTCTCATGTCTATAAAGAAGCCCAAAAGAATAACATGGAGGGCAAAGCTGGAAGGGTAAGGAAGTTTTTCCATGCATTTGACAAGTTTAAACTTTAGGAAGGCCTTATTGATAAGTAGATGTTCTTATCTTTACGCCAGACTTTCGTTCGTTATTGCTTTAATTTTGGGTTTGAATTAATAGTATAAGGTAACTAAGCTTAAATAATTTGAAGAAGGCGTGTTATCTTCAGAAATAGGATCGAATTCATTAACACCAGCTTTGTGCAGGCTGAATTTCCGTATTGTTTATATATGTTGCTTTTTACTGTAGTTATGAGTGTTACGCACAGGGAACACAATATACTTTGTATTTTATATGCAGATTCTATCATAATGGTATTTCCAGATTTTGGTGTAGATGGAATACCATGCTATAATGTTGATTTTCAATTTTGACTATAAAGAAATGCGTTGCCATGTTTGTCGTCGTCTCACGCTGTGACTTGTCATTGCACAATAGCCCAGTGGCAGTTGTAACTTGCTTTGGCGCTTCGTTGCAGTTTTTTAGAATATGCAAATATCAATCCAAAATCTGTTTGAAAATTGATAGGGACTTTTTGGTAGTAGCAGTATGAAATGTAAGTTAAGTTGCCAAATTTTGGAATGTTTAGATTTGTGCCTTTATTATAAAGGCAAAAATCACCAACACTTTGCAGAATACACTTTGCAAAAACATAGAGTTTTTATATTATCTAAATATATATTTATTATATATATATATATTATATAACATAAATATTTTTGCAAAGTGTTTTTTGTAAAGCAATGGTAATTGATTCCACCTTCAAGAACAGTATAATAGTGACAGGCTAATTTATTACGCTGAGATATGTTATATCAGGCTACTTTTTTGAGAATTGTTGCTGCATATATTTTTTAATTTTTGAAAGACAGTGACTATGCAGCAACAACAGTTTTCTTTACCTTATTCATGGTTCAAGCCTTGAAAACACTGTAGCTTTGCTAAGATAAGAAAGGGTGATATCTGAGTAAATGTATGCATAGAATGACTAGAATTAGCAGTTGTTAACAATGTTAACAATGTTAACAATTGACCAATTTTTAAAATGTCTGAAACACAATTTTTGAGCCCTCATGTTTACTGCAATGAATGATGTTGGTGTTTGGCCACATTTAATCAAAGTTTGCCTGCTTCTAATAAATTTTTGAGCCTTAATTGATTCCTTTTTTCAAGTAAGGCTATTTAATTATTGCTCCACTTTGCTACTATAACCTCAAATGTTTCATTTTTTATTAACAGATTGTTGTTTCATGGAATCGATTTGCAAGAAGTCTTCGGGAAGCATTTGAAATATATGTGGAAACAAAACAGGTACTTGACACATTTGAAACATTTTGTATGAGTTATTGATAAACAACTATCATAGTATAATGCGAAGAGCAAAACAATTATAAATATGTATATATATATACTAACTAATAAAAATTCATATATAACTATTTTGTCACGCATTTTTCACAATCTTCACAGAAGAGTGAAGGCAGTTGAAATGTCAATAAACTGCTGCTGATGAAGTTGGTTAAAGATCTTTGAAATATTTACATTTTTGAAACATTGCTGCAACAAACAACATAAGTTTAGAGGCAAGAAAACAATCAACTGTAATAGACAATCACCATCATTATGTGTGACAGAACCAGGAAGTTACAAATTTTGACAAAACCAGGAAGTTATATGCAAATTCTGATTTACAGACAATCAAGAATAGACTAGACCATTTATTAAGAGTGTTGTGGGACAAACTATTTTCTGTATAGATAAATTTTTTTTGTAACAAATTTATATTTCATAATAAATTTCTGCATTCATTTGCATTTATCAACTCGAAAGGTTGCTTTGTTTTAATATTTATATCTACTTATTCTAGGCTGAGTTCCATGCAATTGTTGATGAAATACCAAAGAAACTGACAGAAATTTCAGGGAAAATACCAATTCGCAAAGTAATCATGGCCTTTCTTCCCTATACATTCTATCTGATATTCTACTCAAAGTATACCTTGTTCCGTAGCATAACAGGATTGGACAGCATTCGAAAACCTAACATTGATTTTCTACCATGGCTAGAATCAGTTGTATTTCATTGTCACCCACATCGTCTTTTGTCAAAAATCGCAAATCCTTTTTTGGACTGCCTTGCAGCTGTTCCATATTTAATTCATTTCCCTCTACCGGCTTTGTTTTTATTATACTTGATGATACATCCAAGAAAGAGATACAGCATTCTGACATTTGCTTGGTGCGCTGGTTGGGTCAATCTCTGTGCACTTTTTCTTCAGTATATTTTTCCAACTGCCCCACCTTGGTACGTTGACAGTGTGGTTTATGGAACAGATGGACACTTTGTTAAGTCTGCAAGTAATGAAGCTGGATTCCAACGTCTTGATGCGTTCATTGGACTGCATTTTTTTCAAGGAGTTTATTCAGCATCACCATTAAAATTTGGAGCATTTCCTTCACTTCATGTTGCTTGGCCTGCTATAATTTGTGTCAATAGACCTTGGATTGGTAAGAAGTTTGCATGGTTTCATGTTCTGTGGATATCTTGGGCTGCACTGTACTCGCATCATCATTATGGAGTTGATGCACTCGCTGGAATTATTCTTGTTTTTATTGTTAACTTTTGCATGATAAAAATCTGGAATCCTTTTTCAAGCAAAGACTATGTTCTTGATGGGAAAGCTAGTCATAGAAGCAGAGTTAACGATTATGCGCAGCAAGTTTGAGTACAATTTACGGATAAAAAGTTTTTATTCCAGTCATTATTTGCAACAACAGTCTGGATAAAACATTTGTGGCAAGAACCTTACAAAAATTGTATAACATATTTTTGTAACTTATATGATATGTTTTAATTTCAAGTTAAAACCTCTCTTCTCCTTTACTGTTCTCACTCAATATGCTTTCAAACTTCTATTTATTTGAATGGTTTTTTTGAAAAAACTCTACTGAATGTTAGAGATACTGTTGGATATAATATTAGGTTCCTTCATAAATCCAGGTTATCCACAAAACTTAAGCTTTTGTTTTTTATTTTTTTTCGCTTTTCAATAAAATTCTTTAATTATTAAATTAATTAATTATTGTTGTTGAACAAGAAAGCTCATTTTGATTGAATAAATGTGTCCAGGAACCTTCTTGTTAATCCATTCCTTTTTATCTGTGAAGTACAGTTTTTCCTATCCAATCACATGTTTCTTGTGAATCAATTTTACCTCAGTTTATCTTGACAAATTCATTCGTAAATTTGATTTATGAAGATTTACTAACCTGAAACTATTTTGCTTTACAAAAACTAGGAATGGAAAGCATTGTACAAAATATTTAGACTTGTCTAGTCCGTCATTGATAGCCATTCAGAAGCTGGTATTCTGGGAAGGCTTTCTAACTTTAATGGTCAATTTTAATGATTATAGTGCTTTGCCTGTAATTAAAATCAAATCAAGGAAATTGTCTGGTGAATTCAGGAAAATCATGGTCATTAAAGCTTTTAGGGAAATACTTTTGCCAGGACAGCAAAGTACATGTGACTAATGCTTCCTTTTAACTTGTAGCATAACATACAATCATTACACTGCCAATAACTATGAGTAGGCCTTCCCATTTCATTAACAATCAATTAAATAGGTCAAAAAATTCTTTATGGTGTAACTGATTTAATTTAGGTTCATTGTAATTGTGGGCACACAACTTTTGTTTGATGCAACAAGATTTGATTTTCAAGACTCTCTTCGAGAAATTCCCATTATGAATCCAACCAAAAGATGGGTTACTTAAACCAAAAAGTGAACTTTGTCTCTCAAGCTAAGAACCAAACTTTGAAAACTAAGGAAAGAATGCTTCAAAGTTGTGACTGACAATTATTTTTAATGTTTGACTTTCTTCCT
Source organism: Rhopilema esculentum (assembly GCF_013076305.1). Next base: position 3,494,907 of record NW_027019365.1, on the reverse strand, counting down.
CATGCTGACTAATTTTTCTAGCCTCCAGAGTTTCTTGACTAATTTTAGCATTAAAATTAAGTGAATACAAAATGGAAATAGGTGTCAGACAAACAGTTGCTTCAGCAAGATGTGTGACCTTTATAATAGTATATTTCCCACTGATTTAATTTGTAACTCATAGTTCGCTTGTTAAATAGCTGCTTCGCTCCCCAGTTAATTCTTGTAATTTTTTTCCGAAAATTTTGTAAAACTGGTTTATTGTACTGCTATTAATTAGATGTTGTTACCAATCATTGCACTTGTTGTCATCTTCCTCTTAATGTTGACTGTAAATCCTAAATTGTTTCATCACCTTTTATTTATAGTCTGTATGCACATTAAACCTGTTCAGTGAGTTGCTAATACTTTCTTCGTGTATTTCACTATTTCATTTTCGACTCATTTTCTTCAGATCAGTTTTTGTTAGTTTTAATATTGATGCTGTAAGCAGGTCAGGTTTTTTAATTGGAAAGTCACTCTACTAAACTGTCACAAATTGTAATATTTTTGGGAGACATGGAGACACCCTGAAACTCCCCTTGGTTAAGCATTAAAACTTGAATCATTCCATAACATCACGAAATAATTGTACAGTATTATGGCACAGAAATAATAATAATTGCCAAAGTGTATAGCTCAAAATGGAATATTATTTTCATATTGCTAAAATTGAATTTGAATGTCGAGCACATGCAAAGTTTGCTCCAAGACAACCCAGCAAACTAATGAATTTTTTATTCCTTGCCCAAAAAATGAATGCGTTAAATTCCTTTAGGCTAAATAGGATAGAAAATTTAATATTTCAAAATATAGGTTAAAGACATTTGAAAAGCATAAGTACAGCGAATCCAAAATTAACTTCGGCGAAATTGATCAGAGCACGCGCACAAGAAAAGTAATGAAAACCACTCACGTGAAACCACTGCGCGCTGCTCGAGGATTTCACCGATTTGCAGAAAGGCGGAAACTGTTCACGTGTTTTTTCTGTACGCAGTTTGATTGGTCTACCGCTCGTGGTCGAGTGGCTGTAAGCCACTTTTACCTGTGTCAAATTCCTTTAAGACGTCGGAAAGTGTTGTTGCCATTTTGCTTTTGCTAACAAGATATCCATGGTGATTTGATGTATACTCTAGCAGCACAGAATGGTCAGATATCTTTATCCCCCCTATTCATATTTGTTGTGTATGTATTCAAACAGTAGATGTACCAAAAACATTGGGGGGAGGGGGTAGCAGAGAGTGCAGTCTTAACTTTATCAGTCAGAATTATAATTTGACATAGTTTTTAGTTTTATGCTCTCATTTTGTGCTTCCATTTATTGTGGTTTTAGCATGCCGTCATAAAAAGGTGACGTCATTCTACCAGGTGTCATGTCATTTAAAAAAGTTATCTAAGCCTTTACAGGGAAAGGCGAACATGACTTTAGTAGACCGTATATCGTTTACTTTCTTATTGTCTTAAGTCTTTAAATTCATTTGGTAATAAATTCAGTTACATTAAAAACCGGCACATAAAAAACTCACTTATACGAAAAAACAGACTGACTTTTCAAAGTTCGGTACCAAATAGAATGTTGGGCCTCATTTTTTTCAAGTTTCTTGTAATTGCTTATTTTGAACAAAAGCTTCTAAAATAAAATAAATGTAACAGGTAGTTTTCCACAAGCAAACTAACTATCAATTTATTGAATGTAATACACTGCCCTCTTGAAATTAGCTATTTTTTGCCAGAAGGCATAATTGTCACTTCTTATCAGGACGGCCCTGCTGTTCTCTTACGTAAGTTTTTTAAGAAACTCATCAGCCTTTTTTCCGAAATTTATCACTTTTAAAGGAAACTGTACAGTCTGATTCAGTAATAGATTGCCTTTGCTCCTCCTTTAATATGGATTGTTGCTAAATGAATTATATGAACAAATTGTGCATGTTAGTTTAAAGGCAATCTGTCACGACGTTGATTGGTTAAGGGATTTTTATTGTTTCCAGTCCCCCTTTAATTTATCGCATTGTAAAAAATATGGCGGAGCGCTGGAATCGTGTTTAGGCTATTGTTCCAGCTATTGTTCTCGTTAACCAATCCACAACGAAACAGATTGCCTTTAACTTTCCGTTTGATCATCATCAGGAGTTACCTTTCTCGTGATTTATGAATGAGTAAATTTCGTTGATTGCGAATTCGTGATGTGATAAAGCTGCCACTGAAGGTTGTGGTAGACCATGTTTAAAATTTCAGATTTCAGAAACTTTTCCGTGAGACTATCTGTGCAGCTTACATACGAACCTTTTCTTTCGTGTAAACGGGTTGCAATTCCTATAGCATCTTCTTACTATTTATGCTACGATTTGCTACATTTCGGTAACAGCAACTAGAAGACCAAAATAAAACACCAGTGCTCCGTGAAACAATTCTTCTGTGACAGTATCTGTGTAGCTTACATAAGCACATCTTGTTTTCTGGAAACTGGTTGAAATTCCTATAGCATTTACTTGATTCATTTCCATTATTTACACAACCATATTCTAATTTTCTGTAAGAGAAAAAACAAGAGCACCAGTGCTTCGTGAAACAATTCTTCTGCGACAGAATCTGTGCAGCTTACATACGCACATCTTGTTTTGTGGAAACTTGATGAAATTCCTATAGCATTTACTTGCTTCATTTCCATTATTTATACAACCATATTCTAATTTTCTGTAAGAGAAAAAACAAGAGCACCAGTGCTTCATGAAACAATTCTTCTGTGACAGTATCTGTTTAGCTTACATACGCACATCTTGTTTTGTGGAAACTTGATGAAATTCCTATAGCATTTACTTGCTTCATTTCCATTATTTATACAACCATATTCTAATTTTCTGTAAGAGAAAAAACAAGAGCACCAGTGCTTCATGAAACAATTCTTCTGCGACAGAATCTGTGCAGCTTACATACGCACATCTTGTTTTGTGGAAACTTGATGAAATTCCTATAGCATTTACTTGCTTCATTTCCATTATTTATACAACGATAATCTAATTTTCTGTAAGAGAAAAAACAAGAGCACCAGTGCTTCATGAAACAATTCTTCTGTGACAGTATCTGTTTAGCTTACATACGCACATCTTGTTTTCTGGAAACTGGTTGAAATTCCTATAGCATTTACTTGATTCATTTCCATTATTTACACAACCATATTCTAATTTTCTGTAAGAGAAAAAACAAGAGCACCAGTGCTTCGTGAAACAATTCTTCTGCGACAGAATCTGTGCAGCTTACATACGCACATCTTGTTTTGTGGAAACTTGATGAAATTCCTATAGCATTTACTTGCTTCATTTCCATTATTTATACAACCATATTCTAATTTTCTGTAAGAGAAAAAACAAGAGCACCAGTGCTTCATGAAACAATTCTTCTGTGACAGTATCTGTTTAGCTTACATACGCACATCTTGTTTTGTGGAAACTTGATGAAATTCCTTTAGCATCTTCTTGCTTCATTTCTATTATTTACACAACGATATTCTAATTTTCTGTGAGAGGGAAAACAAAAGCACCAGTGCTCCATGAAACAATTTTTCTGTGACAGTATCTGTTTAGCTTACATACGCACATCTTGTTTTGTGGAAACTTGTTGAAATTCCTATAGCATTTACTTGCTTCATTTCCATTATTTATACAACGATAATCTAATTTTCTGTAAGAGAAAAAACAAGAGCACCAGTGCTTCATGAAACAATTCTTCTGTGACAGTATCTGTTTAGCTTACATACGCACATCTTGTTTTGTGGAAACTGGTTGAAATTCCTATAGCATTTACTTGCTTCATTTCCATTATTTATACAACCATATTCTAATTTTCTGTAAGAGAAAAAACAAGAGCACCAGTGCTTCATGAAACAATTCTTCTGTGACAGTATCTGTTTAGCTTACATACGCACATCTTGTTTTGTGGAAACTTGATGAAATTCCTTTAGCATCTTCTTGCTTCATTTCTATTATTTACACAACGATATTCTAATTTTCTGTGAGAGGGAAAACAAAAGCACCAGTGCTCCATGAAACAATTTTTCTGTGACAGTATCTGTTTAGCTTACATACGCACATCTTGTTTTGTGGAAACTTGTTGAAATTCCTATAGCATTTACTTGCTTCATTTCCATCATTTACACAACGATATTCTAAATTTCTGTAAGAGGAAACACAAGAGCACCAGTGCTTTGTGAAACAGTTCTTCTGTGACAGTATCTGTGCAGCTTACATACGCACCTTTTTGTAGTTTAGTGATATATTGATGCCTATAGAGATTTTAAGAAGATTCTAAAAAAGATCTTAACAACTATAAGCTTTGGAATAACTAACATCCTTTGTTGGTATGCTTGAACTGAAAGATAAGTTAGATTTGTTTCGTTCTAATCAGTCAAAGTTTTGTTCAGTTTAACTTACCTAAATTTACATTATAGTTTTTCAGAAATCAAGTTTTGTTTTTAACATGTAGTTTGAGGAAGGCGATCCTTCTGCAAAGCTAATTTTCAAGGGCCCTTGAAAAGCTGAATTAAGTATAAAACTTTTAAAAGCTCCCAGCTAAAAACAACCAAATCTAAAAATAAATCGCTACTTTATTTTTCAGTTGATCATGTTTAGTGCAGGTCCACCGTACCGGCTTAACTTTATGGCAAAGCCCTAAAAAAGAGGGGAGAAGTAAAAAAGATGAGGTAAGATCAGGGATGGAAAATCTTTTAGGAGAGTGGGCCAGATCTTTCAAACTTTCCCTTAAAGCTGTCCAATATCCTGCGTGCAGATTCGACTCTGCCCAACGATAATTTGTCTAACAAATAATGAAAAACAAAGAAAAAGGAAAAAATGAAGAAGAAAACATCAATATGTAAAATGTTAAGTGACATGGTCCTGATTGTGCTTGATGGAATCTAGTGCAAAGCTGTTTTAAAAATTACAACAATGCGTCACAGGTTTTAATTCTCACAATTTGAATGTGTCTTGTGTCTTCATTTCACAACCTAAGCCAAAGAAATGCGTTACTGAGACATTATCACAGCATAGAAGTGTCATTTCTATTCTGTGACACAATGCTGAAATAAGTTTCTAAGAATAACTTTGAAATAATTACGCTTAATTGCCTTCAATGAATTTTTTCCATGTAAAATAGTATAGATCAGCATTAAATTAGGTTTACTGATCCCAACACAATTTGAAGGCGCGTAAACGTGTAATAACAGGCACGTGATGTGAACCAGGCTCCAAATTAATCTAGGGGGAAATGAAAATCTCGTACACATCCTATTGTTTTATTTGAAAATTTCTAGAAATTATTTTATTTTGGTGAAAAACTTGTTTGTTATTTGCAAGAGTGAACTGCCCGTCAAAATCTATTGTGAATAGCCATTTCCACAATATGATTTTCGGATCTGAGTTTTCGGATAGTGCTAATAAAAACCCATAGTGCAAAGAAAATTGATTAATAGTTCAGAAGTGTTGGCATCAAAAAATATATTTTCAGCATTTTGAATTTGGGTGAACAACTTAGAAGTGAAGCATAAACAGTGACGTAACAAAGGTTAGGTGACAATGGACTAATAACTATGGCCGCCGAACAAGAAAGGGTCAACAATTTATATTAATACCCTTGTTTTTAAGATTACGTTTACATTGCTTTCAAAAATTTGAAAGGCTCTTTAAATGCAGCATATAATCCAGCTCCTCTATGTTAACGAGGAAAATTATCATTTTTACTCTTGATATTCTGTTTAATATGCTGTATCCCATCGAATGGGACCTTCATACAGTCCGTAAATGGGGGTCCCCTCTCCAGTTTCATTCTTAAGGCCCCAAGGTGCCCCTTATGCCACTGAGCATAGAACACATGAAAATATACAAAATTAATTGAATATGTCGCAAATGGGCTGTGTTTTTTTTTAAAAGAGCACCGGTTTTTTTTTCATCAAGTCATTTGAATTTGGTCTCGATTTTCAACTTTAGAAACCAAGCCAAAATAACAATCGAAAGACTGTTTCTATTACAAAAACAGAATTCTTCACTTTCATTGTCTCACTTTATCTGCAACAGGTTTGACAGATTGAAATCATTTTATGGATATGCGGCTAGAAGCTCTAAAAATATATTTTTGATTACGTCGTAATTTTTTTCTTTTTTGAAGTTTATATTTGAGTTTGCAAAGAACTGTGGGACAGGTGTGTTAAAAATTAAAACGGATACTGGCAACTCAGACAGAAAATGAGCAGAGTCTCGTAACTGAAAACCAAGGTCGTAGTCAATAACTTGAATATGTTCAAAAACAGTACAAAGAGGTTTTGTTGCAGTCAAGAAATAATGCGAATTGTCAAATTTTGACTGCAGGTAAAAAGAAAGCATACCTGATGACTTGTATGAGATGAAAAGACAAAAATGGGAGTGAAATGTGCTGTTAAGATTGCTTAGCTTAAAAATGTTCGAAAGTTAAGGCTTTTGAAAAGGTATTTGATAATAAATAAGACCTTGTGTATCACTTCATATTTAAATATACCTAGGTTCTTTAAAAGCGCAATACCGCATTGATGGCATTATTGTGAGAAACTTGTAAGTATGTTTTTGCAGGCCTTTGCTGAAATTCGATGGCTGTCGCTGAATTTGCTTTCTACTCAATCTTAAACGCTGGATCATAGCACCATGGATGTACCACAAATCTACTATTTATCTTAAACTGAAGTACCCTTGCTAGCCTACAGTTTATTTGCTAAACGTAATCTGCTCCTTTCGAATACCTGTTTTAAAAAAGTGGTAAAATTTATTCATTTTATACTTTCTTTTTCTTTGCCTTGTTGACTAAAAATGTTGTTTTTGTTAGCATTTGAGCTGTGTTTCTAGAAAGCCGTAATATTGAATTAAATGATATTGCTCCTTGGTACTTTATTGTAAATTAAGATTGTTCAGAGTGATTATTTGACAAACCAAAACATAAAAGAAGTGCATTTTTGGCGATCTTCAGGGATACATATCTGTGAAATTTACTTAGTTTTCCATAGATTAAAAATTCTATTAAAGAAATTATGCAAATTGTACAAAAAGACAAATATTAACTCAATTCTCCTCTTTTCTTCACTTTTCTTGTTTGGTAATCTTATCTTTGTTTTCAATCTTCTGCTTTTGTATAAGATTATTTTAAAATTTCATTCCTATAATATTTTCTCAATTTCACAACAGTTAGGTATTATGCCTACTCAGAAAGACCTTTGAACATTGTTTGACGATTAAACAACTGTCAATCAACAAGCAAATGACAATATGGTAGCTTTTCATTCTCACATTTTCATTCTTTTTTTATTCTGGAACAGTAACGCCGAATTTAGATAAAACCCTCAACCAAGTCTTGTCTAAACCTCAAACGGGCTGATCCAATAGATAAAAACATCATTTTCTCCAAAACACAACTGGAAAGTAATTAGAAATTTCACGATCCCATTCTCCCTCGCCTGCACACTGGCTTGTGTTGTTTTGAAAAATGAAAGAACGAAAAATTGACATTTCCTACATACAGTACAATGCCTCGTTGCGTTTGGTATTGTTTTCTTGCCGATGCTGTTTGTGACTCTAAATCTAACAATCGGTAACCGCCTCTTGTTTTATCATTTGCATTTGAAGAAACTGGTCTCATTTTGTGTTATCAGGACATGCTAATAAAGCATTTTTCAAATGGAAAGGGGAAATCTTTCCATAAAGACATGAAAGATTGGAACACTTTGAATAAATATAGGCATTTATCGCCAAGAAAAATGGTTTGAAAAATTTACTGCTGAAAAAGTAGAGGGCATATGTCTTAGGCCCCGAGAATCTACATTGGCCATCAAAAGTTCATCACATTTGTAACCAAAAACATGCTGTCCTATTCAGCTAGCATTCAATTAGAGGGGCAATTCACTCTTGCAAATAGCGTACGAGATTGTCCCTAAAACAAAAGGATTTCGGAGAATTTTCAGATATAACAATAGGATTTTTACAAAAGGTGTACGAGATTTTAGAGTGATTTGCACCTCGATTCAATTGCTTTGTTGAATGACTGAAACTTTAGAAGCCAGATTTAGCGTTGATTCAACTCATTTGCAACTATCTTTTCTTGTAATTGCTATTGGCAACTGAAAGAATCAATTTAAATGTCGATTTATTATAAACGAACCCTTTTCGACTTCAATCGCTCTTTTCCATAGACGACAAGACTCCATACCTCCGCTGCTGCTTTGCATTCACCGTCAAATTAATTTATTTGAAACGCAGTATGACAGCAAGCATGGGCAAATTCTGCACTCTTCCTTTAAGAATTGTTCAAATTTTCCAGATTTTTCCCAATAGAAACAATTCTGTTGGAACTGGCTGGTCACGTTTTGCAGAACCTTTTTGTTTTACGATAAGCAGCACCTTGAATTGCTGAAGTAAGAGCTCGTTCAAATATTCAAAAAATGACAGAAATGGTTAGACATAAATTAATCGTTCTTATATCATAATAGATATCATAATCGTTTAAGTATCTTATTTAGCAATATTATCGAAAATATCATAAGTATATATAATTAGCAATATATAAGTATTATCGAAATACCTTTAAACTATAGAAACACAACAAAGGTACTTCTATTTTTTAATTGGAAACCTCCCATGCTCATTATTCAAAGGTTGCAATAAATCGGTCAAAAAAGACAGACAGAAAGGCCAATTTAGGCAAACTAACAATCTTAAACGAAAATTAAACACTTGTCGACATTGCTAACATCATTTGTACGTATCATCTTTCAATATCAATGGCTTTGACTTACAATGGGTTTAGATATTGACGGAAAAATGTCAACTGTTAGCAGGGCTTATACACACTCTTGATGCAATACTTTGTTGCAAGAGGGGGTTTTGGGGAATTTTGGCTAATGAGATCCCACATCTGCCACATCTGACCTTTTTGACAAGTCATGCAGTTTTGCTCGTCATTTTGTGTCAAAGATTAGTTTTTATTGCAAAAGAATGAACGCGAATCATTTTGTATTAAAATTACCAAGTTATAAGGTTCCATTTCTTGTTTTAAGAGCAGACAAAGTCGCCTCTCGTTGTGATCCGAAACACAAATGTTTGGGCGGGTACTTTTGCTAGACAGTGCGAAGGAGCTCGGATGGCTAGCCAATTACGAGGTTGCTTTTATTGTTGTAATGCGTAATTTGTTCAGTTGGTGAGGGATGAGGGTTTGAAAGAAGATTTATCCAGACAAAAGACAGACATTTCCAGAAATGTAAGTAATTTAGATTCCAATTTATACGTCTTACATATTATTTCTCTTAGATCGGTTTTTTATTTATGGAAACAACTGGTCGAAAGCGATCGTTCGTTACGATGGCCTAGACGTAACTATATACACACACCCAAAGCTTCCAATGTCACTTTGCATTGCCCGACGCCGGTCAAAGAGTGTCGTATCGTGTTTGCTACCCCAGTTTAAGACGTACTAAGAGATCTTTATTGCTTATAATTACCATATTGACATAGGCCTTGCCCTTCAGCTCAAATAGCCAAAACATGTCATTTATCTGTCTCCCTTCACATTGCGGATTGTTTTCTTCTCAAAAGGAAAACATGGTTTCGGCGTGGGGACCCTAGGTATATTACAAAACTCCTTAATAATCAGTAGGTTTGGGGAAAAATTAGATTTCATTTTTAAGTCTCTGCTGCATTTGAAGAAATTTTTTAATTCTCTTTAAAAATGGCTCTGCAACGATCAAATATAACTCACAAGGCGGCTTGGTGATCGTGTAATCATGTGGCCAGATTTTCAAAGTGGTTAAGGTGGTTTCCATGTAAATCGCGTCTGATGTCTGTTTGGCTGCCCTTATATTTTATCAGTATAGGCAGGGCATTTCAGTTGCAAGGTGTGTTATCATAGCTCCTGCAGACGATGACTGACGGGAAAGTTCTCTCGGAAAATTTTTACAGGTGCTTGTTGAGTGGGAACATGTTATGTAGGGTGAATTTCGAAAATCATGATTTAAATTAGCGGTAAATCTGAGTTCTAAAATTTCAAGTCATTCAACAGAGTCAATTTAATGCTAGCTGAATGGGACACCATTTTGTTGGTTTCAAACATGTTCCTTAATTCAACTGTGCGAAGTTGTTTGTAGCTTCTTTTTTGTTTTGCCAACGTATTCTTCAATCACTACAACGCAGCCACATAAAAACAAAGTAAAAACCAGTAATTATTGATCGATTTGCCTAAATTCCTTTTGTCCATAGATAAAAATTTTTGTTTTATATAATAAGGAAATTTTAATTAATGCCATATACAGCTATTTACTGAATTTATCTAATTTCACACGTGATAAAGGTGTCAAAGCAAGTTGTCACATCATTATTTTATGCTGATGCTTAAGGATGCAATTTGTTTTTTTCTGCTAATTTACACCCCTCCCTCAGAGATCGAAAAAATGGTATGCTAGCAGATAAGAGAATTCACCATATCTTTTGAAGGCACTCTCCCAAAAGGGCTGAGAGATTGGTTTACAAAATATATCAATTAATAAGCAATTAGGTTATTGTTATATTTTGATAACTTTTCCTAGCCCTATTTATGAAGTATGACATAAGTTTGGATGGTGAGGCATGTTTTTGTCCCTACATACAAGCATCTGAGTCATGTGCTCATTGTCAATGAAAGTGAACAATGCATGCCAAAAACAATGAACAAATAATAGAGCACATGATTCTTTGGAAAATCTGCTCATTTTTAAACACCATTGTACTGTTATATTATTGAACAGCTTTTAAAGAAATGAGTCATTTCTATTTCGTTTTCCATTCAAGATTTTGCTTTCACTTTCACCTTCAGTTCTTTTAACATGTTAATATTTGTCTCAATATTTGTCTCTTGTTTAGCTCAGCAAGATGTTTCTATGCTGAATCTATGCTAGCTCAACAAACTGGTTACACATTTGTAAACTCTCAGCAATTAATGAAAAGTTAACCCCATCTTGTAACAGGTGTGTCACCATTCCTTTTTTAATTATATAGAATTTCTAAGTTCATTTTCTGAATGGTTTTCATTTCACTGATTTCTAGAAACTAATAACATCAATTTACTTTGTTTTCTGCTCTGTAATTATTTACAATTTAAAGGCATAAGGTCCCCTGCTCTGCCCATTTTTGTTGGAGTAAAGTTTGGTTGACATTCATGAATATTGAGCAGTGGTACTAAAATTTCCTGCGATCACTGAGGAAGGTAGGAGTCCTTTTAAGGCCTTTTTCTAATGCCTGGCTCATAGTATTATTTAGGTTTATTTGAATTTTAGCATTTTCCATTTTTAATGCATAAGCATGCACATATAGATAACAATATTTTATTGTGAAAGTTATGTTTTTCTTTCAGGCTCATTTGTATTAGACAACCCTAGAAAGATGGATTTTCATTCACTGCAAATGGCAGCATCAGTGTTCATCTTGATAATGATATCTTTCAAATTAGACACATTTCATGCATACAAATTTGAAGCAGATACTGATCTAAATAATATGGCTTTTCAAGGAAATGAAGTATTTATAGGGGCTACAAATTATATTCATAGACTGAACAGCAATTTAGTACAACTCAATAGCAAGAAAACTGGGCCAGTGAATGATAGCAGACATTGTATTACTCCTAATGAACACTGTAAAGATCTCAAGCTAACAGACAATCGAAATACTGTTCTTTTAATTTACAAGAAATCTGATTCACTCACATCAAAGACAATTACAAGGTTATTTACTTGTGGCAGTATATACCAAGGTGTCTGCCAGTTGAGGGATATAAAAAATATGGATTCGGTATTGAATGGTAGTGCAGCTGTGGCAGCAAATGATGCAAATTCATCAACTGTAGCATTTCTTGGTCAAGACAAGTCAGGTAATAACATGCTGCATATTGCTGTTACGCACAATAAGCGTATTGATTTCATGACATTACCAGCAGTCTCTATCAGGCAGCTAGATGGCCTTGGGGAGAGATATTTCTTGAGACCATACAACAAGAATTACATTGAAGTAAAAAGAGACTATGTTATTGACTATGTATCTGGCTTTCTGTTAGAAAAGTTTGCTTTTTTCACATCTGTACAGCCTGTACAATATGGAGGAGGTGCTTCAAATGTCTACGAATCAAAGATAGTCCGTTATTGTTTAGAGGTCCCAGAATTCTATTCCTATACTGAAATTCCATTATCATGCAAGGACTCTGCTGGAACTCAATACAATATCTTGATTAGTGGTATGCTCATAAAAGCAACTGGCAAGACTGCACAAATGTTGAATGTCAGTGAAGGTGATAATGTCTACATAGGAGTGTTCAGCAAATCAGCAGCAACAGGGAAGGCCCAGACTGACAAAAATGCTGTTTGCATTTTTACAATAAAAGATGCTAATAAGGCATTTGATGATAATATCAAGATGTGTGTGCTTCATGGTGAGCCTATAGATGGTGGTTTGAAGTGGATGAAGACATATCAGCCTGGAGTGCTCTGTAAGGTGAGTTTGCTGGAAAGCCAATAGTTTTTTACACCAAATGTATATGCTGAAAGTGACAGTAACAAGTATAACAGGGGAATCATTTTGAAACTGTTATTAACCAATAATATTAAATATCATATTGTTACAAGTCTAAATGTTAACAAATAATGACAAATTAATGCAAGCTATTTATTTCCAGATATCATGCTTGCGCAGTCATGTTTTCATCCCTTTCTAGAAGATACATAAGAAATTTTGTTTGGTTTATATTAAGTCAACGCTTTTTCATCATTTCATTATCACATTTGATTAATGTTGTTAACTTGTTAACCTGTTATGGTTACCCTGTTAACATTTTTATGGATAAAATGAGAAGCAATTCTCTCTTACAAATAACATGCTATGAAAACAAAATGATTTCTGCCAAAGTTGTATGAGATTTCCATGGAATGATTTGCCCTTCAAGTGTAAACCGGTTGGATTATATTAAATCTATGCTTTAAAGATACTATAGCCTTAACAATTTGTGAAAAAAATATTTCTTTATTAACTACTAATGATTAAACATGTAGTCACTAATGCATCATCAGAAATCTGTTTCACGTAAAAATGAAATTAGAAATTAAAACAGTTTTGGCCACTGTAAAGAAGGCAGATAAAATAAAGTTTGATTTTACAGGAAGCTAAAAGAGAGTATCAATTTCGAGTGGTAAGTGACAAATTTAACTACTAACAACTAACAATAAAAAACTCACTAATATCTCAGTTTAAATCTTGATAACATGGATAACTTTTAATGGTTTAACATGTAAATAAATATTTGTTTTATGCTTAAATAAATATCTGTTCATGATATAAAGATTTAACAAATAAAAGGGCCAAACTTCAAAGTTGAATCATTTTTATGACATAGGTAGAACACTTTGAATAGAAACAGTAAACAGGGCATTTTGCAACATTAAATCTCTCAAATGCAGTAAACCTCACCTTTGGAAGACCTTGTGGGAAAAGATTCCGGTGGTTTGATTTAATCCAAATAGAATCTGATAAAATTAATTAGAGAAAAGAGATCTGTTTGAGCAGCCTTGGTCTGTGTTAGTTGATTAAAATTTTTTGAATAACTGTCCAATGCAGTTATTTGATATTACTGATATTGCTGTTGAAACTCCTAGGCAGGTTTCATATACATGACTTTTCAAATCATTGAAGTTAGTAAATTTGAAAATTTTTCTATGTTTCTTAAAACATGCATTTTATAGTAGTGACGTAGAATTTATAGAATGCTTTGGAACACAACTGTTTTAGAACAAAAGGAACAAAAATGATTGTTTAAGACACTTGGTCAAATATTGGGGGGACAATCCTATTGTTTTAGTAAGATGACGTCACATTTCCCATTGTTTTCGAACAAAAGACCATTGTCCTCTGAAGTATTGGGGGGCCGTCGCCCCCCGAAGTGTCCGCCACTGCCTTCGAGGGATTGCACAAGCCCCTCAAAAACAATTGCATCACTGTTTATAAACCTTGCGTTTCCAGTACGATTTATTCTAATACTAGTGGCTATTGTTTCAGAAAGTAATTAAGGTACAGAAACTTTTGGTTTTAGTGACAAGAGATTGAATATTTTGAAACGGTGTTCTTTTATATATCAAGTTACATAAGAACCACAGGCTCAGTTGAGAATTCCCCCCCCCCCCATATTTTTAGGCTATATTTTTGTGCGTGAAATCGTGAAATCTCGATTTTTTATGCGTGATTTCGTGAATTAAGATTCCTACGTGCAGCGCGAAACATGAGTTTTCCTTGCATTATGTCGTGAAAAGGCTTTCCGTGAATAGGATATCCGTGAATTCGTGAATGAAATTTTGAATGACAATTTAAAAAGTTGCCTCATTTTGGTGCGTAATAAAATTTGCAGTTGTCAACGGACGAGAAACAATCATGTTAGTTAGTTTCATTGATGGAAGAAGATGGGCCTACTTTGTCACTAAACATCCACGCCCCTTCAGTGAATTGCTTAGGCTAACATCTGCCCAGATTACCAGTGTGTTTTGCATGAAAAGTGATTCGGTTTTTGATATAATTGAAAGTCAAGACCGTTATCTGACTTGTTTACCAGCTACCAGTCGCTGCTTCATATTAGCTGAATAGAGGAAGAATGCAAAGGCACGCTTCAATCGAATAGCACTGTTTGTTTATGTACATTGTGTCATTGTTATTGAGAATGGTCCCTCTATTGTCAGTTTTGCTAGTGACTGTGGTCATAGATGTTCATTCGCCACCTGTCTTTCGTTTGAAGCCCATACAATGCAAGACACATGGGTTGTAAACATTTTCCTACTTGCACTGCCCTCTTTGACGTCATTATTATGCAAATGACATTACGTTTAAATATGTTGATGTTTTCAAAAAATCCTACCCGCCCAGGTTCAGTGATATCCGTCAAGGGCTATCAAAAAGCTAATTTACAAAAGGTAATTTTTAGGCTATTGTGAAGGATTACAAATAACATAATACAACACAACATAACATAACATAAAACTAAACATATAACATATATCATATAAAATATAACATATAACGTACATATAACATATAACATACAGCATAACATAACGTAACATAACACCGTATATAATAAGAAACAAAGCATTGATCATGAGCTTTCAGCGTTTGATACAAGTCAAGTTCCCAAATTCTGAATTTCCAATAAAGGTGTTTGTATAAGTGAAATGTTTCGTTCCAGTTTAGTTTTCGCTCTTGAGCCTTGCCACATGTAGTGGTCGGATGGGAATGGTGTAAATAGTTTCCGTATGTAGTAACAGATGGTTTACATGTGACAACCTGTAAATAGTCAAGTAAGCAAGTTCTTTTACTTAAAGTAACCAAAGGATCTTATTTCAATTCCTAGTTCGGTACTATTTGATGACTTGAAAGTTTTCACATTTTAATGGTTCTCCAGTTCCTTAATAAAAACTGCTTAGCAGATAATAATGAAAAGCTGGGATCATCACAATCCGCCCAGAAACCACTCTCCTTGCAGTTTAAATGAATGTTTAAATGATACCTAAATAGATATGTTTATATGACTACATTTCTGTATTTTAGCTATCAGGGGTTGTGAAGCGTTTGATTTGCATGGGTGTAAATGCTTTTGAAAAATGCTTTTTAAATTGATGATTTAACTGGAAATAGATGGTCTCAACCCGTTTTTGTGTTATGTATTTCCGTCACTCTATTTCTGATTGTCTGAACTGCCAACCCTTTCTCTCGTGGATCCAGATTACTAGCCGAAACCATGCTGTAGATATACCGTTGCCAGTAGACGAAGGCTTTTGTCATTAAAGTTTCATTCTTTGGAATAAAGCCTCTACCTAGATTTATTTTTTTGCCAAATGGATCAGATGGAGGTTGATTGCACGAATCTGCATAATAGAAGTCTGCGGGAATGTCGCAAAATGAGAAATAACCCTGTTAAAAATTTATCTTGTTTGATGACAAAGGGATTTAACAAGAGAAATGCGATGGGCAATCTGGTATCTATATTTGATATCCGTAGAATGAGTTCTGGGTTTCCGTTGCACTTACTCTTTGTTAAGTACTCGAGCTTTTTGTGTATAGACGTCCAAAGTACAGCAAATTGTATCGTCAGACTTTTGTAATGTGAACACGATTAGTATTATTTCTCAACACAGTTGATCTTCATACCACAAACCTATCAAATGTGTGAGGTAATTAAACATTTCTTGTGGGAGGGGCATTGATTTCTCAGTGTATTGCATAGAACGATTTTCTTCGTTCCGGTTTTTAAAAGAAGTTTTATTTTGAGTCGAATATTGTATGCTGTCACAGGCGGACCTCTCCTTACTTATGCTTACGACCTTTATCGTGACCATTCTCAAAATTCCCATTAAACACTATAAAACTACAAGAGCTTTGACCAGTAGAACTACTTTTTCTTCTGTTGAGCTTCACGTTTTAATCTCCCCCTGTTGTAGCCTTAGTAGTGATTTTCCTAAAGCACGTACAGGGGCGGCATCAAGAAATTCAAAGTGAGGGGGCTAAAAGGATTTATCGCACTATTCTTTTCTTCTATCTCTATTTTTCTCTATTCTTTTTATTCTCTTAAAAACACTATTTTGTAAAAAAGAGTAGGGGGGGGGGGGCTGAAACCCCCCATCTGGCGCCGCCCATGACATAGTAAGATTGCCCTTTTAGAGAGTAGCTCTATTTTACCCTACGGCTTGACGTTGTTTCAGAGAACATTCTGCATGTCCCATTAGGACTTGAACGTGATCTCACGATGAAAATAAGTAAGTATTTTTCGGTTTTTTTCTTATAGTCTCGGCAATCGACTGGAGGTGCGCTGGATCTTTCATGCGAGAACTTCCGCTACGTGAGAGACTTCAAACAAGGCGGTCATATTCCGTTGAATAACACGCACTCGTTTGTGGTACCCGGGAAACTCACTGCCATAAAGGCATATCCACATGCAAGAGGGCTGGCGGTATTTCTTGGGACTTCGAAAGGAATGCTGAATGAGGTTGGCATCTCGTTTTCCTTATATTTGCTTACGTTCTCCCTCTTTCTTTAGGTTGAAGTAGTTTGATTGTGTAGCCGTGTACACAAATTTAAGAAATGTACCGTGCATTAAAGACAACATCAATTACATTCAATTTAATTTGTTATAATGTTTGTGTTTTCTCTACTAGTAATACGTGTGCTTATTAGGCAACTGTTCATCCGTTGGGACCACAGATATCGCATTTTAAATATTTTTTTTTCAAATTGATAAAATGAGTTCAATTTAATGATGTCTGTTTTCCAGTACGCCGTCTTTACTGGCATGAAGACACATCTGTATGGATATGAGGTTGTGGTAAACAATGAACCGATAAGAAAAATGGACATAGATCCAGCTTACCAAGGCCTATACGCAATGACCCGTCGACAGGTAGGGCCAAGTTGATATATGCTGTCAACCTGACTACGCAAAATATTGCATTTGACCATCAGAAGTTGCCTATGGGAGGTGATCTTATTTTCGAAAATATTTGCAAATTGCCTACTCTTACTCTTTTGCAAATTGCTTTTGTCGTGTTAAGGCTGCCTTGCGATGCTGGAGAGCTCTCACTGCGTTTGCAGATAATCATCCCGTTTAAAGATCTGTAGCATTATCTAGAGGAAATAACTGTTGTATGTTGTTCTTTTAAATTGCAGCCATTTTTCTACTTATGAGTGCTTTTGTTAATGTAATGTGTAATTATTTTTGTTATCTGGGCGTTTGTTTCTTTGACCCACTTGTTGTTGTTGTTGTTGTTGTTGTTGTCGTTGTTGCTGTTGCTTGCTACTATAAATTTGCTTCCGTAACGGAAGATTTTGTATTCCTTGATGAATGCCACTGGCAAAGGAATGGCTGCGATGCCGCAAAAGCATCATTTGCTTAACCAACCCCCTTTCCTTCCAGGCAAGGAAAGAGTTTAATTAGTTGCTGAATCTACTAATGTTGATTCTAAAGTGCCGTGATTACGTTATCATTCCAGGTTTCCAAGTATAGTATCCAGAATTGTGGAAAGCGCTTGTCATGTGTCGACTGTCTAGCAGGGCCTGGTTGTGGCTGGTGTACGTTAGAGAAAAAGCAAGTATCATAGTTTTCATTAAACACACAGCATTAACCCAAGTGAACCCAGCTATTTGACTGATTTGCCAGAAAAAAACATTGAAAAACTGCTAATATTGCTATCTGTGTATTGAAGTGTCTTTATAAATAGACCCATTGAAACGGCAAAGCAACATGGTATAGTTGGTCCTTTGATAACGGATCGCAAGAAAAACGTAAAGAGGTTCCGTACTGAAATGTACAAAAGTTTGCGCTATGAACGAGTTAGACGACTCAGTTTACATATCTTGTTCAAATAAATATAAACATTAATGTAAACAGTAAAACATTTTCAGTGCGACTCCTGAATTGCAGGTACTATGACTGAACAAGAGCAGTAGATAAATCATCAATTATTTTTTTATTATAAATGAGTTGAAGTTGCATTGAGGAGAATTCTGCTCATTTTTCTGTGAAACATACTCCTTTAATTTGGCACAAACGACTTTGTGTCTTCGGCAATTACGAAATGGCTTTCACCAGTAAGTAGCTGCTTTTTGGCAACGATGTTACTGCTACTTTAGTGAAATGCAGTTCATCGTAGCATCCATTACCAAGATTATTCATAGCATAAAGGCAATATATTTTGAGGTCAAAGCAGGCTAGAGATTTGTAACATGTTAAAAGAATTTATAAGTTTCACAATTGGACAATAACCTATTTATTCCTTTTTTCTTCCCCTGCCTTGGTCGTTATATCTTTTATTTTTCTGCTCATAGTGTGTTTCATTTATTCAAAATTCCATTCCATGAGCTATCTCTTCTGTAACAGCGCATTTTTCTCCTTCCAGATGCAGTATAAAGAGCGAATGCATCTACTCTCAAAGACCTTTGTACTTTGTTGATGACAGCGTAGACAGCTGCCCTTCAGTTCTTTCCTTCAAACACGACCCAGCTGCAATTTCAGTTCGAGAACAAGCTAAGGTATTCTATTGGCCATCAAGCATTGCATTTTCAGTTAATTTGTCTTATCCGTAGTAACTTTTCAATGATTATTACTCTCAGTAACAAGTATTAAACAATTTGATACTAAAGGCGTATCAATTAACCTTTTAGATTATTATCCTTTACTGAAAATATCAAGTCGCTGAACGAAATTGTTAAAAATAGTATGAAGGCATATTTTTGGGATGGATTCCAGCGAAAAAACTAGAGTCTGCTTTGAATCGTTAAGAGTTGCCAAAAATCCAGTATGTCAAGGGGCAATTCACTTAAGTGTACGAGATTTCAATCAAAACCAAAGGATTTATACGAATTTTCTGATAAAGCAATAGGATATCCACCAATGGTGTACGAAATTACCGCAGAGTGATGCGCCCCTCAGTTTCCACATAATGCTTGAAAAGAAAGTAGCATTTCCCCGTTTGTATTGTGATTTTGAAGATTTCTTTTTGTGGTATTGCAAAAACTGTATTAAGGTATTTAAGTTGTGTTACTGAAAGGTTCATGGTTATCTTTGCGAGAAAAACACAATGCATAAACAGATAATCGATCAAAATACTAGAAGCAACAAAATTTGACGAAAACATTGGTATAGTCAGAATTGTTTTATTCAGGCTTAGTATGGTGTAAAACCAATTGTATATCAGATAACTTGTCTGGAAGCCGTGAGAACCTTTCCTGTTTTGAAGTTCAAACTGTGAAGATGCATTCTCAAGATTTTACTGAGGATAACAAAATATTGGGAATCTTTGTTTAAAAATTTTTCAATTGGACAAGTGTATTGGGATTGGACTTTAGGGTTATACCCGTTGCTTTACAAAAATTCCAGCCATCTTGAGCCCCTCCTTCCTTCCTTTCAAAGACTTTCTTTGGTCTAATGAGAGTGTGAAGGTATTAATTGAAAATTTGGCAAGTATTTGAACCTCTCGCAGTCCAAGCGGCCTTTTTTAATCATCAATCAACTAACTTAAACTAATTTTTTTAACTTGCCTGTTTTGGACACCTGCATTGACCTTTTTACGTCTTAACCGCTCTTCCGCCCTCAGCAAAAGTAGCTCTAAGATTGTGAAAATGCACCATTGACGGTCAGATAAGAAAACCTCAAAACTCTATTTACGCCACAGATCTCATTAGCTGATTGGCAATCGAATCACTCTGACCGGAAAACCAAACTTTTTGTAGAAAAGATGGTGTCTACTGTATTTTCTATAGCCAAATCCCAGACGCCAGATTTTTTTATCATAGAAGTAAAATGCACTGTCTAGAAGGCCACCAAATCGGCACTGCCAGCGAAGGTTTGGAGAAAACCTAAGATCCTCAGTTGAAGGTCTTTGAGAAAAATTGTTTTAGAAGTTATGTTGAATAAGGCTCCACAAGGAGTTCTTAAGTAGTTTTTGTTGGCAACCCTCGTCAGTGGTTTTCTTATACTTGTGTTTGCTGTGTTTTAATCTAAGGGTTGGGGTCAGTACTTCGTCTTTGAATAACCAGTCTCCACACAATGAGCAAATGCTGCACCAATACCCTGCTTTTCCCGCTGAAGCCTTTGATCAGTTTATCATCAAGCTCGAAGTTTCATGCACTTTGTCACATTTGGTTTTCAGTACTGAACTTGTTACAAAAACTTCCACATAAGTATCTATCTCCCTAGCTGCATTGCTTAGAATCAGATTGAGTGTTTGGCTGTTATCACACCCCTCAAGATTGTTTTTAAATTTTGTACACCGTAAGTGTGGGAGTAAGGAAGGTGGTTTTGAAAACCTAATTGTTGCCAAGAGCTTTTTGTTTTCTTGGAAACATCCTTAAGATGAAAGTGTTTTGCGGTGCGGTCTTTCAAAATTCAGTACATAATATAAAAACAAATAGCAGGTGACTGAAATCATTTCAGGTACTTATTTTGGTAAGACCCGTGATAAAAACAAGCTTGAAGTACAAGCTCTTAATCTTAGAGCTTTCCTGTTTTGACAGTGACTAAATCTGTATTCATTATTATCATCATCGTTGATCGTATCTGTCATTGTCATCTCAAATCATCACTGGCGTCGCCATCCAACTGCTTTTTTTGGCGGCGCCGATAACAAATTTTAGGCCACGCCTCTTTTGACCGCCAGAAAACGCCCTTTTACCTAAATCGATCGCCAATTTCACCAATACGAAACGTCCATTTTTAACTTTTGGCTAAGCAAAGGTAGTCACAATATCATAGAATCACATCACAAAGAATACTTCTCCTATTGTTCTATTACTTTCAAATATTACTCTTCTCCTATTACTGTCTCATCGAATTTAGGCGAAATCCTGCCTAGAATCAGCGAAGGAGGGAGGGAGGGTTAGGGGGAGTAAAGATTTTGCAAAAATAGAAAAGTTTCTTTTAAACTATGCACTGTTTATCTGTCCCCGTTGATAGTGTTTTTACATACAATCCCTTATTGCAGGTGTATTGGAAGATCAAGAACATGCCTGTCTTGCAGGATGGGCGAACCTACAAGTGCTCTTTTGGTTCAGCCAATGTCACTACTGTTGTTTCTGGAGACGAATATTCTTGCACCACTCCAAAATTTGGCGAAATCCCGGAAATAGTTGATGCGAGAAGTATGTTTCATTTTCTATTTGGTCTCTTTTGGCTTTCCAGTTTTTATATTTAGTTCAAGATGAGTTTTGACATTCTTGTAGAGTAATACTGGTACTATCGATATCCCATTCTCTGTTTTAAATATCCACCATTCCAACCGAATGCTGACATTACTTAATTTATGCGTTCAAATCTTTTCATCGTAACAAAGAAAGCAAGATATTCATTTGCTTGGTGATAGATTAGTGTTTTGTGGCCCCTTTAAATAAATCCAAGCAAAATCACCTAGCTTTTGTAATTAGAATAAATCAGTATAAGAAACGCAAACCTGATCTCGGACCACACTGACATGAAAATAAGGAGTTATTTTTGAGTTGGCTTAATTTTTATGCTTCCAACAGCATCCACACTATTTTCGCCGCCTTATTCCTTTGTCTTTCTTTATTCTTTATTCATCAGTGGATAAACTAATCTTTTCATCGGTGGAGTTTCAGGTACTGCAAAAAGTCAAAGATATAATGTGTTGGGGGGGGGGGGGGGGGGGGTTTCTTCTTTTATGAAAGTATTTTTGTTGATTTGTAGCGGCCTCTATATAGACGTGGTCACGTGTGGATTACATTACAGCCTCTATTGGGTTTTGGTCAATAGTGTCTCGTTCAGTTCGGTCTCTTTTGAATAGCTTGCAGAATGTTATCTCAACGACTGAATTCTAGATAAATCTAGAGAAGTTGGGCTTATTGAAAAATCTCTGCGTGCTGACACTGTTCATTACAGTAAACAAAACCTGTTTAATGTGTACTCCACCCATTTTTTTTAAAGGAAACGATAGTCAAAGTTGACTACTCTAGTTTCTTAACACTTTGGGAAATTTCAATACCCATTGTTTTTTAAGAATTTCTTAATTATGGCGTCATTGATTTGAATATTCGGGGTCCTATGACAGAAACTTTTTGAAGGGAGTTTTCGCAGTGCAAGCAGTCGCCATTTCTTTCTCGTGACACCTCTGTTTTGCTTCATGCCTAGATTGTGGAAACATATTCTTACTCTTTATGTCAATTAAGTTTTATGCCAATAAGTGCTTGTTTATGCCAATCAGTGAGTGATTAGAACCGAGGTTATCCTTAATACGACAAACATATTTTTTGCCAATTTATAGCAATGAAATAATTCATTTGAATTAAAAAAATTGTGTACCCTGTTGGCAAATGAACGTTAAAGAGCTTGAAGGATAAAGAGCCGCTAAAAGATTTTTCAATAAAAAATTCATTGCTCGGCTGTTTGTCACCTTTGGACTAGTTTGAAAGACTGTCTTCGTTTATTTAGAGAAATTTTGCATCTCAAGCAAAATGACGTCATAACAACATTAAGTGAAAATCAAGTTAGAGTGAATCTTGAAATAAGAAGATAGCCTACCGAAGTGAAAGATTGTTATTTTATTTGTTGCAGAGTTTCATTTGCTCAACGGAAGTATTAATGTATTTTGGTGATGATAATAACAAGTTCTGTACAGTTTGTCAGCATAATCTTTATTTTGACAGTGTGACCCTACGTCTTTCTTTTTTAGTCAGCAAAAACGACGTCATGCTTTAACTATCTGCTCTTTGTTTTAGGTACCGCGGTGAAAGTAATTTTGCGGTCGCCTGAGAAAGATATTGCTTTGTTTCATAACAGTGTAACTTTCTTCAATTGTGAGCAGATCAAAAGGTTTGTTTCTAAAGATAAAAAAAAGATGTGTGTTTCTACATTTGTGTCCAGAGATATTGTCAATCTTCAACTGGTTTCTACCGTAGTCAAAAAACAACTTTTTCCATTCATTTGTATCGATACGGATATTCCTTAAAAATTCAAGATTCCCAGAAACCTAATACGTGTCGAGTTATCAATTATATAAAACAAATCAAAAGCTCTGAAATGCAGAAAACGTTTATTAATAATAACTAGTTTTAGCAGCAATAATTTTTACTGAATTTTCATATGTAACACTTGGCACGTTAACAACATATAGCCTTCCTCTTTCCCTAACTGCGAGCTGCAGTGTACTTATTGCATAAAATAGAGCACAACACTACTGCACCTTTAAAGTTCTTATTGCAATGTAAGCTATGCTTTTGATATTTTGGCTTGAAATCAAAAGGTTTTTGTGGACGCGTTTTTTGACTAGGCCTTTAGACTTGTAGTGACTCATTACCCCAATGTGTGTTTTGGTGTTTTGTCTGATATTCATATATTCAGTAAGTAATTACTTCCAGAGAATCGTATAATATTTCAAGGTGTTAGAAAGAGTCCTTTGCCCAAATTCCTTCAGCACAAATATTTTTTGCTCCATTATTATTTAAATTACGACTAATTTGTGCAGTTGAGTTACAATATGATTTACCACAGTGTTATAACCATGTTACGATAAACTTTTGGCGAACTCGTATTTCCTTTATAGATCTGAATGTTAATC
Source organism: Rhopilema esculentum (assembly GCF_013076305.1). Next base: position 3,470,768 of record NW_027019365.1, on the reverse strand, counting down.
GATCGATTTCTAGAATTGTCATTATCATGCATACTCTCTTCTCTAATACAAATTTACTTTTTTCTCTAATTCGAGTTTCACTTGGTTTACAGCTGTTTGGAATGCACTAGATTCAAGTACACTTGCAACTGGTGCTCAAGTTCATTGACCTGCTTAGACCGCCTTTCTTCTTGCGGAAATTACATTGCTCATGCTGGGGTACACTAATACATTGTTATCCCTTTTTTATTTTTATGATTAAGCCTTATTTAACATGTAATGTGCTTAATTTGGATTTATAAAGTTTTTGGCAATGTATTTATAAAAACATTGCTCTTATATTTCAAATTCCCATACTGCATCAAACATCCGCACCCTGTAAAACCTTTCTCCGTGTTTAGAAATTACAGGCTTTTATAAAATAATGTCTTTTTTAGACCCAGTTTATCTTATTTGATTCCACCAAAATTAGATTACGAAGGGAAATCTGCAGTATGGATTTCTTTGTCTACACTCATTTTTTTTTATAAGAAACTGGCTATAAGAAACGAGTACTCGACAGTCAGAAAAAATTTAGAAAAATCCAGTACTCGAAGCAAAAAAATTAAGAAACTGTTAAATCGTGATAAAACTGAGAACAACGAAATTTTCTAAAATCCAAGAACATGATTGAGCTAAAATTTGAGACACAAGGGATAGAAATATACTTCCCACATCGAAATACACCATCAAAACAGAAGCGAATCTCTTGACGTGATAAAAAGGTCACGAACATTTCATAACATCATTCGTGACATCATAATTAAGAAACTCTTAAGAAATAATGAGTATTGAAATTTCCAGAACATTAAGAAACTGGAGTACTCAATATAGACCTTTGTTTCTTATAAAAAATGAGTGTATGCATTCGATGCCTAGCTTACTTTTCAGCCTTAAATTTATCATTCCCCCCCTTACTTAACCTGGTCTTATCCTCGTTTTGGGCTAAGAATGTTCAATCAAAAACCCTGCATGACGTTGTTACAGCAAAACTCTGCCCATTCATTTTCTAAAGTGAATAAAGAAGGGTAGATTGTTTCCTGGAGTTCGGTTTTTTCGTCGTGATATTGCTAATCAATTGTCACCTTTTAAATCTTTTATTTTTATTCTTATTTTGAAATGCTTTGTTATTGTATATAATTTTTGTCTTCTGTCTGTTTCAGCCTGAGCAGGCTATTGCCTTTAGCCAGTGTCCATTGATTACTGGCATGAAAACCAGTTTTGTATCTGATAGCGTTGATAGAGAGATCCGAATCGAAGGGAAAAATTTACCAGCACCAACGGTAAGGAAATCGAAGAGTGTCATTCTCTCACCATTGGTAGCTATTGTTTTCTATTTTCAAAGTGTGTCTCTGAGTAAGATGTCAGACTGGGAACATTTTGGGCTTCATAGGACGGTACTAAAAGAACAATATACTGAATCAGGGCCGCCGAGAGGTTTTGGAGATCCAGAGGCAAAACCGAATGTGAAGGTCACCTGCAAGCGGAGCGAGCATAAAATCTTTGCGACCACGCCCTTAAGATATTTTAGAAAGATTCCTTTCCATGCAATCTTTTAGAGCGTTTTTCTATTTTTAGGTATAATTTTGCCATCTTTTATCAATTCCTTTTTAAAACGGAAGTCATTACTTTATGAGGCTTCCTATACCTCGAAGCCCTGGGGCAATTTGCCCCCTTCCCCACTCTCGGCGGCCTCACACTGAATTAATGAATTAGTTGAACTTGAAGAACAATAACCGATGGTTTGCATACAATAAACCCAATCAGAGTACTGACGTTAGTGAATTACTATACTAGATAGTCATCTATCCCTGCATTTCGACTGGGATTTTCAGTAGCTACAATATTTCAATTTCTAAAGTTTGTCTGTTATCGTTTACAGGGGTTATTCAATTACGAATGTCTGGTAAGGATAGAAGACCAGGAACTTAAGACCATAGGACGACTAGAGAGTAAGACCTCTCTTGTTTGCACCAAGAGAATAGTAAGTGCACTTTTTCTGCTTGTTAATCGTTTTCATATTTGTTAACCATTATGTTCCGTGATCAGTAATGAGCATCTCTGCTGTCAAGGGCTGTTTAAATGGTTTTGTCTTTTGCGAGCTATCAGAAACAAAGATGACGTAAATATGAAACATCTTTGTTACTCGCACAGCTGAGATAAAGATTGCTAAAGCCTGGTTTCCACTGGGCGATTATCGCGATAAAGGCGACAAATTCAAATATCGTGACAATCGTCCAGTGGAAACATGATTCAATCGTGATTATCGCGCCATGATTATCACGATAAGGGCGACAAACGCGAAAGTCTCGATTAAATTTATCTTCGTGAAGACAGTTTCCACTGCACGAATAAAGCGATTAGCACGAAAACAATTTGTTTGTACAATGGCACCCCTTGCAAGAAAGCAGCTCATTGCAGTGATTAGAGCAGTTTTCCTTTTAACATCGAGAAAAAGGTCTGCATATTTCCTGGCACTTTTCTCCAGGCATTAGAAACAACATTTTTCTAGCAACAACACTTTTCTCTCTTTTTTCTTTTGTTGTGAAGACATGGGTATGGTCTAACTGCTTCTGCTAGCTGTTCTTCTCGTTGGATACAATCGGGATCCATTTTGTCAAGCTACGCTACTTAGTTTATAGGTTTTGATAAAAAGAGTATTTCAAATAAATTACTGCAAAAAATGATTCACCTCTTGAAACTTCCCGGCCATGCCAAGAACGACTCTTTCCTTGACGCGAACTTTGTCATGGGAACCCAGATTTGCCTTTCGAAATCGAATCTAGTGACGTCAATTTTGACGATAAGCACGATTAACGCGACAGAATATCAAAATATTTTGATAATCTGTCGCTATAATCGCGGCGCGATAAGCACAATTGATTTACAAGATTTCATGTTTCCTGTTTCCACTGGCTGATTATCACGATAATCACGATACAAACGAAAAGTCAGTTGAATTTGTCGTTTTTATCGCGGTAATCGCCCAGTGGAAACCCAGCTTAAAAGAAGAGGCAGTTTGAATCGGGGGGATTATTTCGACTGTTCTAAGTCTTGAAATTTTTTTAGGCTTGCGATTATTAGCATATTAGGCCTTTTATTTGACAAATATAGAGTCTTTTCAGTATATAATTTGCAGTTTTTGTCTTCTCCAGTATAAATACGTCAGAAACACGGCAAACTACACAACAGTAGTGTTGATTCGATTTGGCGGTAAAGACTTAGATGTTATTAAAGACACAAGAGGTAACAACAGACCATCTATATCAAAATAACATTTTGTATCTTAGTCATTTTGCCGAGATTGTCTGATCTGCTGCGATTTGTAATTTACAAAGTGATTGCTGACCCTCGTTGTCTGATTTGTAGACTTACTGTGATGCAGCACAGTCGGTTATCCCACACCTATAAACAAGGCTATTGAGAGGTACACTATGGGACATCTATCAAATTTTTGCAGCCCTATAAGTTTTCCATTATATGTTCCAATAACAGTTTTTGCAGTCAAAAGGGATTTCTTTGCGCTTAATCCATTTCAACTTGTAACTTTTCCAATATGCCTTCGTCTCTTTGCAGTCATTCCTCAAATCGGTTCCAAAAAGGCCCATAAGCATAAATTAATAAGCAGCATAACCTTTTCTCGGTTTTCCAACAGTGACGTTTTACAAATGTGAGGTTGAGAGGCACAGCTGTGGTATCTGCTTGAATGCACCAAAAGCGTGGCAGTGTGGCTGGTGTAACCAGAAAACGTGCACTGTCGCGGATGCTTGCAGTGCAACAAAGGACTGGGCCAATGCTACCTGTCCTCGACCCCCAGAGATCAAGCAGGTGAGACTCAATCGCTATGCACTTTGTTTACCGGCACGTAATAGATGACTATATGACATGTCTCGAATATGATTATGTCCCTAAAATGAGTACCCTCTCTTGTTTGTTTTTTGTCATCAGTTTTCTGTGTATAGTGACACTCCCTGTGAAGAACATAACTTCTCTTTTCGTGATCTCTTTTCCACGCATTTCTTTTTTCATACCCTTACAATTTCAACTTCGATTAGCGGAAGTAAACCTTCATTTGCTTGTTTCTTTGCAATGGCGAAGACCGGCTTTAAAAGCCCATTTTCTAGTTAAAAGCATAAGAAGATTTTTTTTCAGTGAATAGCTCTGAAGAATTTATTTTAACCCTTTTATATAAGGCTGTCTGTTGGATCAACTCTTCTGTATTCGTTATGTGTGATATTATTATAAGGAACATGTTACCATCTTATCGAATCCTTTTTTTAATAAATTTTGTCGGCCAATCCTACCTTGTCTATACGACAAATACTCCTTCCTACAAAACAGGATTCCAAATATCTAAGTTTATGGTTTAAGATTGTGTCTTGGACGCATTCCTACCATGTCCCATATCAATATAACCTTGTTCAATAATCGGGTTTCAGTATCACTCTATTTCCTGTACAAAACCGTAGTATGTGTTCCCCCAATAAGATTAATGCCACTTTTTACTTGATATTTTAATTTGTTTATTCTTTAATTAACTCTCTGATGAAATATATGATATGGTTTAATGTCTGGTGGGTATTAAACTCAGTTAAGTGTTGCGGGACTGTAAAGTTATTCATAAGCAAAAAACCGCAATGAAATTATGAGTGAATAAATTTTTCTTGATGATGTTTAAAGGTTTGACTTTGAAAAGGAGGTAAAGATGAAATCCTGTTAATAGTATATCATTTCGAGTCACGAACTAAAAGTAAGCCAATACTATTCAGTAGGATTATAGCAAAGCGTTATGGAATTAGTTATTTTGATTCTGTTATGTTACTGATCCCAAACGACACAGAATTGGGGAATTCGAACCCTTTTTCTTCGTTACCTTCTTAGGAAAATGAATGAAATACTCGACTGTATACGGCACTCGAATCGAATTTTTATTGTGCTTCCCTCGAGCAACATAGCTCTTACCTATTCCGCCTTCGATTACCATTCCACCAATCTGGATCATTTACAATATCGTTTTTCTACTAAGAATCATTTACATAAATCTGTTTTTCTAGTGGCGTAAAACTTGCACAGTGTATAAAACACGTGATCAAATCCATTCAGCTCAACATCATTAAGATCCATCATATGCCCTGCCTCATCCGAAGCCACAGATATTGATTTGCTTTCCACCCCCACCTCATTTCAATCTAGAATTATGCGCATTTTGAGTACCGAAGAATTTGCACCGAGTGTATTTGCTTTTGATTATGCGTTCTTATTGATACTCTCCGGAACGGAGTCATTTGATACCGAACTAGGGGCTTTCGAAGGCGATGTTACAAGTAGAGTCATTCGTTAAACGTAGTCATTTGAAATGAATCGTTTTAATGGAAACAGTGAAAACAGGTTCATTCGAAAACGAAGTCATTCGAATACGGTTTTATTCACTCACAATTTCAGAACGAGTCTGAACAAGGGATATGAATACGGACGTTTAAGGACGGATTAGGCTGGGTTAACTGAAACGCTTCAAGAAAATACGAAAACGAAATGCTCTAAAAACGAGACAGACGAAAGGGAGTAATAGGAAAAGGGTCTGATGGAAATGATAATTAGGCGCAATAGTATTGTGGCAACTTATGATATACAGCAAGTTTTTTAACACAACTTTTTTTAATTTTGTTTTAGTTCTCGCCACTATCAGGAGCGATATCCGGGAATACCGAAGTGAAAATCGAGGGGAGAGATCTGGGTACAATTAAAGCAGACATCGTCAATGTTACCATTGCTGGCCGAAGATGCCAGCTACTTCCAGATTTGTATGTAGTATCGAAAACGTGGGTATCTTCAAATATATCTATGTACATCCTGATTCTGCAAATCTCTTCAAAACTCTACGATTAGATAAAGACAAAATATTTTTCGAGTGTTTTTGTAGCTATTTATTCGTTAAAAATGAAAAATTGAAGTGTCGGAAAGATTTGTTTAGATAAACCTATCGGGAGGAATTTATTGAAATCGTTGCATTCCTGTTAATAAGTTATAGCACTCCGTCTCAACCAATGAATGGCTTAACAAAACTACTATTACAATTTAAGTAAAAAATCTTTCACATTTAACTTTTATTCCATAATAGTCTCGCTTACTTTTTGATTTACTCTTTCTATTCACTCAAACATTTTAATCCTTATTTTCGTATGCATTGCAAAAAATGTTGGCAAGCTGTCGAAATTTTTTGCCTAATTTCGCCAAGTAATCGCTACCAAAATATGCAGCAGTACTGTAGGAGTGTTGTTGCTCTCAGCGGTAGGCTGGTTTTCAAAGCGTTACATTTTGCTGATGGATATAGACACACGTATAATCATTTCAAATTTAAACAGGTTGATATTTCCTCTTCGCCCCCATGTTTTGATTACAATAGCAATGTTTATTTACAAAATGTGATATCTTAGGTGCAATTCTTCTTTGAAACATATTTTTCATCCTATCTTGTACAGGGTTTATTGTAAAACGGAGAAAATCCCAGCCCCAAGAAATGGCACTGTTCAGATGTTTGTTAAATTTGGACAAAGGATCATTCCAGTAAGCTCGAAGACACAATTTATGTATAAGGTAAATTAAGATTTTCAAAATTTTATTCTTCTGTGAGATTTTTGGCTTTCGACAAGAAGCGTTGAAAGTTATCTTTTTTGTTAATAAACTGGTTCCAAACCTGGTTTTCATCATGTCAGCTTTTCATCATGCAGTAGACTAATAGTCATTTATTCATTTTTAAATCTCCTTGGCTTTTTTGTTGTCCCTCGAAAGATAAACCAAGCAGAAACATATAGCACTGTTCATTAGTTTTATAACCCCCGCATCACCACTTTGCATCTGGCCTTGATTGACACGACACTTTACTTTTTACGATTAACGTAGCATACCTGACTAACGTAGCTTTTTGCAACAAGGTACGTTTGATTTGCTCAAAGGACCACCTTAGTGTTTTAGTCTTTCCAACGACTGTTTATGAATTTTCTGTTGGCAAACCAATTCAATTTACTGCCTCATTTTGAAAAATAAGTCAATTTCTTTATACAAAATGCTTGAGCTCAGCGAAGAATCAACTGCCACACTTTTATTCCGGATTAATTTTTTCATATTGTTAATGGTTGTATTGTAGATTCTATAACGATATGAAGTCTGAAAATTCGTAAAGATTTGACCATAAGAATATTTCCGGATGAAACTTTTCGCCCCCAGTCGCTAACAACAGTCAAATTCTTTGTGATATATATATTAACTTTATTCATGACGTCATAAAATCAATGTCACAAGCAATAGCACTATGAAAACTTCCATGTAGACGAATATTCAGGTCCTTTATCGGAATCTGAGCTCCAATATTTAGTACAAAGGAGAGGAGTTGATAGTATTTTCAAAACGAGGCTGTATATTGAATTGGTATATTCAATTCATCCGAATGATGTTATTGATTGAGTTGATCAAAATGCCAAACTCTACGTTTCATTTTCTTCTACAGAAGCCAACGATCCTCCGATTTGAGCCAACCAAGGGCCCCTGTTCAGGCGGTACCAAATTCACGGTCTTTGGAAGTGACCTGCATGTTGGTGGAGCCGTCAATGTAACGGTGGCTGGCAACCTATGTAATGGCAACTTACGGTAAGGCTATTTCTATTTGTGTTTCTTATATATATATTCTTAAAATGGTAGCCAGTTGTTGATGTGTTTGGCTAGGCCTCGCTAACCAGAGATCTATAATGCTATCATTCTATACTCAGAGATATATTGTGAATTCCACCAATAGCTATTTTTTTATAGTTTACTGAACTGATGTATCAAATCTTTGATAGTATTACGTTAAAGTTTGATCTATGTATATGTAAGAATAGATAGTTCTCACCAGAAGCTAAGAACATTGTCTGAGAATGGTCCTCAATATTGCAAATTTTGATCCCACGCTCACTTTTGACTGGGACACAGAACGGCACCTGTTTGCTTTGTTAACTTAGATTGGCCCACATGAATTGATTTGTAACTGCTCAGCTCGAATTAATTCTTCGTTTTCAATAATACTGTCTTGTTATTCTTGTACATCGTCATCATAACCATTTCCGACTTTTAGCGTTCCTTTTGGCGTATTTGTCATTTAAACCAGCATGATTATTTTTTCATAGGAGATTTCCGAGCAAAATTGTTTGCACCATTTCAAGTCGCTGTTCAAAACGGCGTCGAAGGGCGATAGATAGCGTCAAAGTTTCATTCGACGGCCAAAATGTGCCGCTCAGTATCGATGCCGTGTTCAGTGTGCAGCCCGACCCCATTGTTAAAAGTGTAAACACGCACAAATTAAGGACTGATAATAATCAGGCCCTGGAAACATTTGTAAGGTAGGTGTCTTACGGTCCTTTCGAACTGTATTTATCTCGAGTAGCTAAGGCCTGAGTTGGAAGACGCCGGGCTGTGTTCTCTCCGGAGTGATTAACAGTAAGTGAAAACCAATCCGGCGTCGTGTAAATCAAGCCTAAGTACCATCTGGTCCAAACTAACAAAGGCACAAATTTCATCAGTGTTCATTGAATGTCTGCTCAGTAATCAAAGAAGCGGTGTGAATTCGATGTTTTCATTCGAGTTCAAACCAAATCTTCACACGACCGTCAATTCTGAAGCCAATCATTCATATAACACAGGCCCTTCTTGAGCTTAGAGTGCTTGGTGCCACCTTCTACCAAGCTATCATTCTTTCTCTCAATCTTTGCAAATAAAGTTATCGAATGAAACGACACAGAACCTAATTGCACCACACTGTACGTATAAAACATCGCATTGTTTCACTCATTCCACCTTTTCTTCTTATTGCTTCTTGCATGAAATTATAATCCACGTGTGCCCTTTTTAAATTTCGCATAACCCCATTGCCATCTCCATCTACCCTTCTTTGCCCCATTCCTTTTCCGTGCTTCTCTTGAATGCCCTTACGCAACAGTCATTTTGCACTCACAAAGGACAGTTGCTAGCGTTTAAAGCATTTTATATGGACTAATAGCTATCATAGTTATTACTCAGAAGTGGATGAACACTTTTAGTTTGTCTAAATGTTATATGGTACTTGATCACCATCAGATGAATAATAAATACACTGCGTTAATATTTCCTTTCAAATGATCTATTCTTCATTTTTCATTTTCAATATTTCTTACCTGTATGGTTTGCGATATCCTACCTTTTTCTTTTTATAATGTAGGAAATTCTATATTTTGTCGTAGTGGTGGGCAGGTTTTCATTGTGAAAGGAGAACGATTTGACCTTATTCAGCATCCAAGAATAAAGTTTTTGGTTTATCCACAGATGCTACCAGCATACGTGAGTACATAGCTACTGCCATTTAGCAACAACTTAGAATAATAAAAGAAAAGATACTTAATGTCTAGCAATTCTTTTGTGGAAATCTTATTGAAAATATATAGTAGTGTTTGATTGTGGTCCAAATGTAGATGCATTGGAAGTTGTAAAAATGAGGGATCTTTTTTATGGTCTGAAAGAAGAATGAACGGTCTTTTATTTTTTAATCAGGATTATTTTATGTAGGTAATAAATTATTATTCGGGGGAAGGTACATTCAAGCACCACCCTCCTTCCATTGCCCCACTTAAGACGACCCAGTTCAAATGGTACATTTTAAAGTCATCGTCGTAGTGAAACATAAATATCTCTTAGATGACCACAAGTAATGGCCTAGTGTATAACCTGACACGTCATCTCGTTAATCCAAGACAAATTTAATTCTGAACATAGCATTGAGGCCCCAGAAGGACATTTTCTGTCAACATGGCCTTGACAAAATTCATTTATGTCAAATAACAGCACTGCGACGTCGATAATAATATACTTATATTCTTTCAGGGGCCATGTAACATAACATTGCCAACTCGACTAGACTGCATTGCTCCGAATATTACTGGTATCACAGGAGAGATTAACAATGCATCGGTTATTGTTCAACTGGGCTTTGCTATGCAACGTGTCAAATCTGTGGAGTCCATAGAAAACATTACTGTTCGAGGTGATCCAGTTTTTGAAAAATTTGGTATCAAGGATCTTCGAAGAAGGAATTTGTTTTTGAAGGTACTGAAGCGTTCTGAATTAATAAGTATTGTTTTGATATTTTTGTGATGCATAGTCTCTTTTCCGGCTATTAAATATTAAATATCGAAGATTGTTATCAAATTATTTATTGTATTCGTATCTTTTTTTGGAAGTAGATTTATGCATGAAAAGAAGTGGACTTGAATGGTATCATTGAGGTATTCCCGTTGACGCTCCAAGCCTCTGCTTATTTTTACTACAAGCGAACTACTTTCAATAAATTTGCATATAAACGCCCAGACTCTAGATTCCTTTAACAATCTGATTATCGATTGTTGTTCCTCAACAAAGCATCTGCTCTGAAAAATATATTTTTTGTAGCTTTCAATTTAGACAAATTCTCTTATCATTGTTTTTCAGGAATTTTTCTGAAATATCTCATTTTAGAAATTACATTTTTTAAGCTTGAATTTCCTCCAAAATAGGGGTGGAATCTGGATTTGCTTGGAAACGAGGACGTTAATGTGACAGTTGCAGGATTGCCTTGCGTGGTGCAAAATATTAGAGAGGTTTGTGTTGAGATATATGCAGGCTCAATCTGCAAATGCTTAAAAAAAACCTGAACCGCCACCTAATTTGCTTTTGAATCGCTACATCGGGACTGTTTGTCTCACTTAGCTAACTAAAATGACAATTTTGTCTCCACAATAACTAGCAGGTACCTTAAAACTTTGGACGAGTACAGTTTAGAAGATCATGCACATAGAAACGTATTATTTCAAAACCCAATCAGCTGAGTTTTTGGTACGGGTTTGCTTCACCAATGATAGTAGTTTTATTGTCATGAATTTGGTTGATTAGGAAGCTTGATTTAAAGATGCATTTGTTTCTTTTTGTAGACTCTATTTTGTATATCGCCGGAAGAGGAAAAACTCGAGAAGATAAAGCAAAGTCAAAAGGCTCTTGTTAAGGTTGGTAAAATGACCATTCACAAATGCTTCTGGGCAGAACACTTTTAATAGGCTTAGGTTTCTGCATGAGCACAAATCGTACTGAGAGCTTATAACACTGCACTTGTTGACGTTTTAAGTTCATCATTTTTTACGTTAAGGAGGAGGATAACAGAGAAGAAATGACATTAGAAACCAACTGTTTTCATAGACAAAATAATTTATGTTTGACAAAAACAGAAGGAGGGATAGTAGGAAAAAGTTAGAGATAACAGTGCATGGTTTGAGGAACTGATTGTGAGAAAATTGAAGTATTGTGGTGTTTTGAGCGACGCTCGAGATGGTTGGCCTAAGTAACAGCGAAATAGCAACTTTGGGTTGTTGTTTGTCCAAATATGAAATGTTTAAAGTCGATATTGAGGTTTTACAATTTGTTATCATTGTGTATTATTTTTCTCCTTCTTAAAGCACACATACACCCAAGTACTTAAGTAGCGCATTGTGGAGTTTCCCAGATATTTCGTCTTTTTATGGTCAGTTTGCTATTTTGTCCCAGAGGCTGTAAAGTCAGTTTTTTATAAATATGCTATCCAATAAATGGTTACAATGACACATCCATAATTTTACTACTTGCAAACATATTGTACACTGCTACTCAAACGGACATAGAGAGTGAAGAGCAGTGTCTACACTGCAGCCATTACATTAATCTAAAACACCTGTAGTTGGTTTTGAAATCGACTCGCCTATAAAGAATGTGAATTTTCCTGGGAAATTTTGCGTCATCTTTAGTTTGTATCAGCCACTTTTTCAAAGGTGATGAAATATTTTAATAAATATTTAACTACACCACCTGTCACCTAACGATGACAAATTCTTTTTCGTGTAGGTCGTAATTGGGCAAGGAGGACTGGAACAGACTCTTGGTTTCATACGCTACGTGAAAAGCCCAGTAGAGGCAAAGCCATTCCCATGGCTTTATGTCTACATCACAGCACCAATTGCAGCTGGCTTGATTGTTGTCATAATTGTTCTCATTATATTGTATTTTCAACGAAAGAAGAAGGAGAAGAAGTATCAGAAGGTGTACAAAACGAGGCTGGAAAATCTTGAATCGAGATACGCGAGGGAATGTAAAGAAGGTATGGCCTAAATCTATTTTATTGAAATGCAACAATGTCTACAGATTACATTTACTGTTTTGTTGGGGAGACGAGATCGTGGCTCCATTGTTTAGAACAAAAGCGTAAGTGGTTTGTCCGAACCAATTAGCTACGAGGAGTAGGTACGCACGCGCATTAAACCTGCTAGAACAATGCTGGACTACGTTGTTATTTTTTCAAAGTTCCCTCCTTTGCCTATCTGTTGTGAAATGCAAAGTACGCATGTGCACCTACTCCTTTCACGGGGGGGGGGGGGGACCTACACCTTACGGACTTACCCTAACTCGTCTCCCCAACAAGTTATAAATATTGGCAGGTGTCACGAGATTTCTCTTGAAAATCTTCACAAAGATATCCAACTCTCCAAAGGCCAGCCTTCTATTAGAGCCTAGTACGGAAAAAATTAAAGTTGTCAACATTTGACAAAAATCTTTTTTAAACATTTTTTGGTCAAGGTAGTAAAAAGCTCATCGTTAGTTAAGTTAGTGTAATCTCGCAAACTTTTGTGCCGAATTGGAATTGATGTTAGTCGCGAATTGCAATTTGTATCTTGAATTGTTGCCGTACCATCGCAGTTTGTACAACTATTTTGTAGGGGTGTTATGCAATTTTGGATGAAAATTTAACTTAGCATCAATGTCAAATTATTATATGCAAAGAATGACGTAATTAGGTTCATGCAGCATATTCCTATAGCTGTGTATATATATATGGAGATCTTGCGTTGAGTAAGACTCAGTGTTAGTCATAAGTATTATAACAAAGTGAAATTATTTAATTGATTAATTTCGTTTGCTTCTAAAGATCCGCTTTTAAACAAAAAATGTATACCTTCAATAACAGCTAAGGATTCATCCATCCACAAGACACCCAGCTTTGTGAAAACACCACAAGAAACTTGCTTATCAACCAATGCTCCACCGGAGCAAAGCGAGCCCTTGTTTGATTGCAGCCAACCCTGATTGATCCTAAGTAGAGTTTTAAAAGAGCTTATACAAAACAACATTGGTATTGTAATCAAACCACTGCTGATGTTGTCCAGTCTCTAGTCTAAGATATTATTTCACATGGTGATTCTTACAATTTCAGCCTTTGCCGAACTGCAGACTGAGATGACTGACCTCACAACCGACATGTCGTCAACCATACCATATTTGGAATTCGAGAATTACGCAATGAGATCGTTATTTCCTGGAATTGACACGCACCCAATTATGGACAGAGATGTATGTTTATGATTTACGAGTATTTCTCTTGGGATCTCTGTTCTCAGAGAACTGAAATGCCATTTAAATTTCAAGGGCCAACCCTGAACTTTGCAGTGGATGAGCCATAGAGTAGACAAGAATGTATTGATTAATCTTATTAGCTTATCTGTCATCAACAACATATTCTTTCTAAAGTTCGTTTTTGTGTTTTTTGGCATTGATTAAAATTTAGACTTCAAACCATTAATCGTGTTTTCGATACCATCCGTCACCCATAACAATTAAATTGATTGGCCTGAGCTTTAGATAATTTCAGTTCACTTCTGCATACCCTAATGTGCAGTGTTGATAACTGATCACGAAATCGAGCTAAGCTTGCAGGAAATCGAAACAGCAAAATTTTATTGGACTATGATCTATGATCTGTTTTCCTTACAACAGGAAGTGCTTAGATATCTCCAGTTTGAATCAGGTCTTTCACTAACTTCAGCCAGTAAATTAAAGTGATAATGTTTTTTGTACCAATGTACTAATTCAGGCCTTATTCGCAGTAGTACTTTTTACTTAAAATGAAAAGCCTTATCCTGTATAAATATGTTTTATTATTATGATTTTTCCAAATTTTCTAGTGCAACAAAAGTGATACATGGAAGAAGTGTATGTCATCTCTTTGTGATCTTTTGAAAGAGAAGGAATTTTTGTTAATTTTCATCAAAACTCTGGAGTCACAACAGAGCTTTGCGATGAGAGACAGGTAAGCGACTCTCGGCCTTAGTTTGAAGTTGTGAATTACTTACAATAATCCTTTTCAAATGTTTTCAACATTCCATCCACCCTGTTATAACACGATGTTCTAATGTCAGAAAGTTTTGTCATCTTTACTCAATTCCACCTGCTATCAAAATTTGATTCACAACAGCGTAGTGACAATAATGAAGCCAAATAAGAAATATTCTAAATTTCTACTTACGTTGATTCAGAATCGTTTCTTTTTCTTGATCTCTTCATGAAATGTTTTTGTGCCTGATCGAAACTGTGATGGAATGCAGGGCCCGGATGAAATTTGACGCAAAGCAACTTACATCTTTCCTTTAGTTGCCTCATGATGGCATTAAGCGTGAAACTCGGTTTATGCTATGTTTAGACTCGGTTTAAACTGTGTTTAGGCACTGTTTATACTGTGTTTAGGCTTCAGTAAACACCGTTGGCCTTAATATATTTTATGGTTTCATGTTTTTACAGGTGCAAAGTTGCTTCGTTGTTGATGGTTGCACTGCAAGACGACCTGAAATACGTCACCGAGTGAGTGGCTTTATTTCGCATAACTATTCTTCCAAAAATTAAACTTAAGAAAAGTATTTCGCAAATCGTTTTTAATTGTCGTTTAAGGAGAAGAGTTTATATAGGAAGCTGTATGAATGCTAACATGTATGTGGTTGGGTATGGTTGTGGTAGATCTGAGATGCTAATTTTTCTTAGGTCTTGTCAACATTTGTCTTGTTTTTCTATGCCGCTGATCAAGTTTCCATTTTCTCGTTAACAGTATTCTTCAGGAGCTGCTAGCAGATTTGATCCACAAATCAGTGGATTCCGGTAGAGCGAAGTTACTTCTTCGTAGGTACGTTTCAAATGGCTATTTTTCTCTCAAATTTACAGAAATCTTGCTATTTTGGTGAACTCCATTCAGTTCTATTTTCTAAAAGTGTTTTAGCTTGCTGTTGGATGTGCTGTCTGCCTCTTATAATTCACTTTTGATTTTTTCAATTGAACTCGTCTACAGGACTGAATCAGTTGCCGAGAAACTTCTTACAAATTGGCTGTCCTATACACTTCACGAGTTCCTACAGGTATGATATGTCACAAAAATATATTTCGCGCTGTTTGTTGTTATCAAAGCAGACTTTTTAAGCTGGTGTTTTAGGAATACATCTATATGTTGTTCGAACCTCATAGTTTTTATTATTATCAATGCATTCTGATTGCGTTGCTGCTCAGCAAAGCTTTTCAGTCAACAGATTTTTAGACTCACAACACTTCATAGTATGTCACTATAAGAAAATTTCATGTAATTTTTTTGCGTTTCATGTAAACTTTAACTTACAATAACTTACCAATCTAGGCGTGATAATCTTAGGTAAGGTTTTTTTCATTTTTTCTAGCAACGAGTTGGCGAGCCTCTGTTCCGATTATTCACTGCTATTGTGTCGTTGCTGGACAAAGAACCGGTCGATGCGATTGCGTGCGAGGCTCGTAATTCTCTAAGTGAAGACCGTCTTCTGAGACAAAAAGTTGACTTTACTGTGAGTAGCAAAGTTTTGTGGAGTCTAAAATGTTCCCTTATTCTTAAGTATTTTTCATATTAAGTGAAATTAGGAATATCGTTGTATGCTCAAATTATTTTATTTTATGGCGATTTCTTAAACAAAAAAAGGCGGGTGCCTTATTGAAGAAATTGCCTCGTGCTTTCCTTTGGAGAATGCCTCAAAACTCCCTTCTTAGTGACCATCCAGACGAAAAATCTTCTTTCATTAAAAATTTTCTTTTAAGTTGCAATTTCCTAATAAGAGACACATAACCTTTATGCCTATCTTTTTTATTTGGTTTGGTGTTGCAGAATTATTTTTCATGCTTATCTCTCTGTGTTTGCCAGCCTGACTTGCTTGATCTAACTTTAGGCAAATTGATCTTTTTCTCACAGACAATTACTGCTCATGTTGAATACGAAAAAGGTGACATGATACAAGTACAACTTCTCAACTGTGATTCTGTCAATCAAGCCAAGGAAAAAATCCTAAATGCTATTTATAAGGTATGAGAAGCTGCAAATATCCTTGTGATGCTGTAATTATAGATAAACGTAAATATATTTGTTGTGTAAGATAGTGTTGGTGAAAATCATCTTGTATCTCATTTGCTGGTTTGTTCGCTGTTACATTTCATGGCCATATCAAGCATGGCCAAATCCTTCTCCAAGTTGAATGTAAACTGAATGTTTTTAACCACAACATTTGCAAGTGAAAATTGACCTTTTATTATTTAAATGATCAACGTCAGAGTATTAGCACGAAAATACGTGAGTTCCCATACAAATGAAATTTTAACATGCGAGACTCAAAAAAATGTTTTTTTTTAATTTGAACGAGTGGGGTTTATGAATTTTTTTTGTTAAGCTGACTCTTACGAAATCTTTCTACTTTCGAATATTTTAGAATGTTGCCTTCTCGCAAAGACCAAACAAAGACTCTCTGGTATTGGGTAAGTTGTATCAATCTTAGTGCTGAAAATTAGAGAGAGTTTTAACCAACGTCATATTTTAATACATATTTTTTTTAAAAGATGGCACAAAATAGCGGAAATAAAGCATACTGAAGTACTTTTTGTCTGACTATAAGCTACGTATATTGAAAACCGAAAGCAAGCAGAAAATCGGTAGCCAGGTGTGGATCGAAAGCAACGTGAGAGGAAGAAAGGTGCGTTTTGATTGGTTCTTCTGTTTGATAGGTTATCTGATCAACACCACCTGGATATGAATTTTCTGCTTTCTTTCAGTCATCATCCGACGCTTATGCTCTGAGGCGTGTCGAACAAAAATTTCTGCTGTATGCCATGTTTCCGCTATTTCGGGCCATCTTCAAACTTTGTTGTACTAAAAACTCATTGACATGATTTCTTTATTGCTTAGACTTGCTAACAAACTGCTTTTTCGTTTTAGCGTATCAAACACCCGCAGGTGGCGAAAAGATCTTACATCAAGAAGATAGTACTTGTGAAATCGACGGAGAGTGGAAAAGAATTAACACGCTCGATCATTTCCTGGTACGATCAAACGTTGCTATTAGTTCCGTTTTTTTAAGTTTCATTGAACTGAATATTTTTTGAAAGATAAAGCATGAGTATTTTTTTGATGATATACTTAGGTCATATATTTAGTGATAATATGTTTATCTTCATTCGTCTGATGTGAAAGATGCTTAGTTTTGATATATTGAGTATCCTTCATTAGATAATACCATCATGTTTATAGAAATAAACTTTAGAAGCGCCCAAACATAAGATGAAACATGAAAATTAGACGGAAGCTGATTTGAATTTATATAGCATATTTAATCTCTGCTTATCGACATTAGGGTGATCATAGGAGTTTGCCATTTTGTCGGAAATTCTATCAAAATGTCCCCTTCAACAACCCCTCCTCCCCTCCTCCCCTAAAAGAAGTCAACACCCGCTGCGCCCCTGAATGATCCATTTCAGTTGTTTGTCATTAACTTTACCCCATAATGTTTTTAAAAGAGTGACTATCGATTATTCATGCTTGCAGATGCACACAATTACATTTAAACATACTTTTATTTGAAACATGGCTATATATTATTGATTGACCAGGAACTTTTACAACATTGACTTTGTCTTCCGTTTCGCCAGTCAGAAGCTGAGGTCTGTATTAAATGCCATTGCAGCTAAACTGAAGCAAGGCTCCTGTTCAATGGCAAATGTTTCAAATAAAATCCCATTTGCAAGTTAAATACATACTTATTCTTTGCACTTTTGGTAAAAAGCAATGATATTTCATTGGATTACATTATGTTTAGCACGAGATCCTTCTATCTATACAAAATGTCGTATTTCTCTTTATGGAAGACTTTCTCTTATAGATTCCTGACGGATGTCAATTGAAGCTCATGGCGTTTACCGTCTTTTCTGATGGCACTGGCACCCCTGGTAGGTTTGATGGTAAGCCAGTGATTCGTTGGTTCATTGGCACGTTTAAAACCTAATCAGCTATTTCATTACTTATGATATCGTTGCCCAATACCTATTTGCTTTGTTCCTGGTACCGTCTCTTTTTGTAAATTGAGACCAAAATAATTTATGCTACTAGCAGAAGTCTTCCTCGTAACACTAGCCACCTTGATAATGATAGTCATATTGAAGAATGCAGTTGTTTTCGAAAAGCAATTGCATTTCTGATGAAGAGGTGGAATGAAAGAGACCTCTGTTTCTCCGTAGTCGTAATATTCTAATGGTGCCGGTGTATATCCATAACACACAACGACCGTAATTCACTGTTTTCATAATATCCGTGATATATTTTCACGATATTGTCCATATATTGTCAAGCTTGACCATTACAGCTTCTCGACTGCTCCATGTTGATTTTAGGCCTTTCTTTGCAGTTTTTCACGACTCTTCCCTTCCCAATGTAAACTTCGCACCTACTCATAGCAGTACCCCAATGCTCAATAACCACTCGAACAGTGATGACTGCTACAGACTTTGGCATTTGGTGAGTAGCCTTCAATTATATGCCATCTTTACAATTCACTGCAGATTCCAGTCTTAACTTGTATGCTGCTAATTTTTGTTCTCAGTGGGAAGCTCTTTTAAGTTTAATTCCTGCCTCTATGAATACATTTAACTTGTATTTCGTTTTTCGTCTTTTATTGTATAGATTTTCTTTCTTTGTATAGATTAATTGTATAGAGTTTCTTTAAGCCACCTCCTAAAAACAATACCTTTCGTGAAGTCAGCTTTGTGTTACAAAGCTTGATAGCTCCAATCTAGATCTTTGTAAAGTAGCCACTTGTGGGGAAATGTAATTTTGCGGCATTAATCGAGCCTATGTTAGAACCTAGCATGAATTTGCAGTGTTCTTAAACCAGTTGTGTAATATATTCTGAAACTGCATTCATGCTTTGTATTTTTGTTACAGGTTAAAACTTCAGATTATCCAATTGAACATAAAGAAGATGTCAGACAAAATAAAATGATGGCTGAGGTGTATTTGACAAGGCTGCTGAAGACTAAGGTTGGTCTTGTTGTGAAGCATCGCCCTGCGTATTCACATCGATATTTTCTTATTCAGTTAGCGATCATAATAAGGGAAGGCTTTTGGAAAAGCAACATATTTTTTGTAATCTGTTACTATATGTAATGCAATACAAATGGTTATATTTCAGAACTTGGCAGCGATGTTTTGCACTCGATTTAGGGTCTCTGGATGTTTATTCGTTGGTTTTTTTGCGAAGGTGCAAGTTCTGAAGCCTGTAGGCAATGAATTTCAAAGTCTTTAAATTTGATAACGATAAATCAGATTATTAAATCTGGTGTTTGTTTTATTAGCTTAAATTAAGCTGGCAGTGTCTCTTTAACAGGGAACCCTGCAAAACTTTGTAGACGACCTTTTTGGATCAGTGTTTTCAGTTACAAGCAGAAACATCACTATTCCTCCTGCCATGAAATTCCTCTTCGACTTTTTGGATAAGCAAGCAGGGCTCCTGAACATTTCCGACAACGAAGTTCTGCACACATGGAAGAACAACTGGTAAGCATGCGTGAAAAAGTATATGCGTCGTAACATCTTGACATCGGAACATCGTAACATCCTGACATCGTTAGATATATTAACCATCTTGAATTTTTTGCGAATTTCGACGTACATAAGCTAAGGAATATTTTTAAATGCTTGTTATTTTTTCCCTGTCTACTAAGGGCTAATTTGTAAGCAGTTTTCGGAAAAGCTTTGTACTGTTGCGATTCGTTCTTCATTTGAAAGAGTATCAAAGTAGATCATTTAATTTTAAGATTCTTCCAAACCTACATTGCAGATTGTTGGTTTAATATTTTATGTCCAAAATTTGTTTGCAAAGTCTTCTTGTGACGTAACGATAGAGGAAACATATTGCTAACAATAGAGTGTCTGCATGTTTCGATGAAGGTCGCTATATTTTGTATGGCATACCTATGGTATTTTAGTCTAAATTCCTTTTTTCTATGCTTAAATTTGCATAAGCTGTTTGCTTTTTACAGCCTGCCGCTCAAATTCTGGATAAACATAATCAAAAACCCAAACTTTGTATTTGACATTCATAAAACAAGTATCGTTGATTCTTGTTTGTCAGTTGTTGCTCAGGTGAGTTCGAATGCTGATCTTTGCTTGTAACTGAACGTATTTGTTGTCTGGTCCTAAGCCTAAGGATCTCTCAAGCCTTAAGAACAAATAAGGATTTTCTTGCTTCGTGTAATCGCTAATGGTAATTTACACTAGCAAAACTTGAAATTAAACTAATGAATTTATTTGTATTTTAAAGCATTATCTTGTGGATGAGACTTTTAATATATCATTTTTCGAATAATTAAACAAAGGATGAATTTTAAATGGGCTGCCAAAATCCAGAGTTTACCTTTAAACCAAGGCTTGTATAGGACCCTTATTTATAACCATCGAGCGAGGTAGGCGTTTACCCGAACCTTAGAACTAATCGTCGCCCAGCATTTGCGTATGTCGTATCACCCTGAATAGATGCAGCAAGATACAGCGAGAGGTGTGGGCGGATCATGTACAGGGTAGTGTCTTTTTGGGTGGTTATTTCGGTAGATAAGTGTTTTTGTCATTTATGAATACAAACCTCATTTTACTCACTTGGATGTATATTCTAATGCACTTAAATATATCCAAGACTATTATCAAAAAATGAAAACTCTTTTACCTACAGTTTGGGACAGACTTTGATGTCACTGCTGATAGAATGATGACAGGTTTTACTTAAGTGTTGTTATACATATATATAAATATTTTGTTTTTGCCTTTCAGTTGTTCATGGATTCTTGCTCTCCTGAAGAGCATAGGCTTGGCAAGGTCAGTTTACAATCACACTTTCTTTCTTTGATGTATCTTAATGATATTTTGTTCTCAACTATCCAATTTTTATTATTCCAACTTTCAAATTTTAAAAAAAGCATATTTTTTCAGGATTCACCTTCAAATAAGCTGTTATATGCGAAGGAAATTCCAGATTATAAGAAGAAAGTTGCACGGTAGTTACATGTTTTTGTTCCTTTATCTATCAGTTCAAAACTTGTTAGGAATTGGATGTTTTCTGTCAAATTCTTAACCTATAAGGAAACATAACTGTGGAGAGGTCTCCTGAAGTATTTATATGATAAATAAGCAATTACACTTTGAAAACTAATTTAACTTTGTAATTAATTATCAATTGTTAAACTTATAGATTCATAAGATAAATTTGCAGTGCTAATTTGGTTTTGTATATATTAAAGTATCGTTTTATGTAATGTGTTTGTGTAACTGTAATAGGAAAATAAAAGGAAAGATGTGATAACTTAAACCAGCCTTTTCCCACCTAAGTGTAATAAACTCAATTAGAACTAGCATCATCCCTCCCTACTTTTTCAATCTACCGAACAACTTAATGGGATATCTGTCAATGCTTGTTTCCATTCGCTAATTTCTTTTATCTTTATGTTAGATTCTACAGTGAAGTTAAGTTATTACCTCCAGCTACGGACAAAGAGCTCATAGAAAGCCTATCAGATATATCCGATGTAAGTATCATGTCGCATGCAAAAACTTTTTTGTAAATATTCCTCATGGCTTGCTCATTTGCTTGCCCTTCATATTCTTATCAACTTCATATTCTTATGAGCGACCCAGAAAAAGCAAAGCTTGTCCAATCTGGGTTGCTTAGATTAAGATTATAACGTAAAAAGAAACAACAGGCTAACCATTCTACAAGCAAGCTAAAAACAGCGCAAAAACATATGGATATGAGATTAATGAAACTTATATGAAGTCTATAATATACAGAGCTTCCACATCGGTGCAAGGTGCATATAATTCTGGCCATTAAATTTCACTTGTTTAAGCTATTCACTTGTTCAGTTTAAATTTTCTTCTTTTAGCTACCCATTTACCTAATTTATCCACAAATTTGTTTATCCGGCTGCGATTGACTTGTTTATTGGAGTAAAATGCTTAAGAGTATTTATGTTGCAATGAATTGGTGTCCTTCCTCAAAGCTTGAAATACTATACATCTCTGTAATAAATAAGGCATTTGGGCACATCGCTAAGTGTCTATATTCGGAGCATTCATATTTTATTTGCTACTCAGCATCCGAAGGTAGTTTTAGGACACTGAGAAGCTGTGCTTATCGAGCAGTACCCTGGTCCTTCCTTTCGATGTGACCACACCTGGTGATTCTTATGCCTGGAAATAAGGAGAGCTGATAACTCTCTTTACTCTAAGTGGACTTTTCGTCATATCAGGGGTCTAAACCACAGATACTTGGATCTGTAGGCAACGATACTTACCACTAAGCCATCTTTGCATATTTAGTCAGTAAACATGTGATATTTATGATCACTTTTTAGAAATACGGGGATGCTTTCAATCATTACAATGCTGCTATTGAATTGCTATCATATGCTGTGAAATATAAAGTGAAGGTAAAATTTTATAACCTTTTTTGTTTTTGTCTTTGCTAGCGGTAGTTATGAAGTTTTGTGTAAATCAGATTTGGTGTACTTTCTTCTTATTCTCACAAAGATTAAACATAGACCCTTTGATTTATGATGTTTCCCTTTCAAAGAAGTCGAAGGCTTGTTAGACGTCATAGTTCCAACTCTACGGAATCAGCAAAAAAATGTTGATTAGCACAGAGCTCATTGATTTTTGCATTCGTTTTAATAGATAATGGATACATTAGAAAGTGAAGACTTGGAAGAGTATGCAAAGAAACTGCAAGAGATAATGGAGACTTTGCCTGACGATTAGGACTGATAAAATCTTTGCTTCATTTAATATGAAGTGAAAACAATGCTACAGTCATCTAGAGTAAACCCCTTATGATCCCAAGATGAACACAACTCCCGCAAACAGACTGCATTGTGGGATCAACATCCCATGGCCAAGGACGATCGAGAACGACATCAGGTCTTTATGTTTTGATTGCGCAAAAGGATGCAAGCCCCGTGTTGCTTTGTAGAGTTAAGCAGTTCCAGTGTGACAGTGTATTTAAGTGTTAGAAGTTTTCCGCTTCTGTGCATAAGATGATAATTGATAATTACACTATTATATTATTAAGTAATGCTAATTTATGCAATGGATAGGTCATTTGTTTAATTAGGCTGATTAGCCGAGTTACGAACTGCTATCGAGCTATCGTGGTATCTTGAATAAAAGTAATCTGCTACTGCTAAAGTAATTTGACACAGTCAGGTTTGCTGCTAAAGGAACTGACTGAAGACTGGTCCATGAACTATTTCCCCTGTCTTCGTTGGAAATTGTTTTGCGAAGAATCTCTCTTGTATAGTAACTTGTATAGTAGGTTCTGGTAGCAAAACACACGATAGCCAAGCTATTTGGTGGGAATTATGCTTTACTCCTTACGAATGGAAAATAAGACATGCAGCACAACTGACTTGGACAAATTAAAAAAAAATATCTGCCACATAGGTGCGGGATAAAGAAATTAGCTGTTGTCACTTAGTCACTGTTTATGTCCAAAGCCCTTTTAAGATGTGCTGTTAATTATTTTAGTTTTATGCTGGTGTTTGCAGCGTTTTAACTTTTTTAATTGTTAGCTTTTTATGTTGATTGATCTTATAAAAGTGTTAATTACGACAATAATGAAATAAATATATCTTAAAAAATATGGCACGTGCTTTAGCGTATACTTGAACATTACAAGAGTTTTATTTTAAGACACCTGTATGTATTTTGAAAAGACTAGAGAATTTTGCTTCTGGCTGTCGATCTAAGCAGGTTATTGCAAAAATCCCCCAACAAGTAGCTCGGTAGGACTAGGTGCTTCATGGACACGAAAACCATGGCTAATTCCCGTTGTCCATCATTCAGCTTTTATCAGCCAAATTAGTTTTTCGCTTCAAGACAGTCTGATTGCCTGCTGACCTCTAAAACTTCAGTGGGGATGCGTTCAGCCTATGCTTCAACGATTTTTTCTGTCAGTATAATGACGAAGTAATGCAATTATTTTTATTGAACAGTGCTTCTTTAATTAGAAAAGACTCGATGGCATCGTGTTCCTACTATAAGATCACTTACCATAAAACAATGCAGTTTTCACATTTCTATTTTTACTTGAAACAAGGTAGTTTCGAATGCAAAAACCAAAAGCAACCCATGACTAGTTTTAATTATTTTACAAAGAGGATCACGAAACAATGCCCTTTTCTATGGATTAGCAGAACCAAAATCTCCATAATACGAGCTTGCTTGAAAGAAGTCTATGGTCACTAACATTTTTTTCTAAAGACAAATATGAGCAATCTCTTTTGACGTTGCAAACTTGTAAGAACGTGGTAAAACTACACTTTTTACGTTTTAAACTTATTTATGCTATCATTTAGCACTAGTTGCAATGTTCAGTGTAGTAGTATATTTAAGACTCGGTGTTATTGTCACATACAACATAGATAATCGGTTTCATAATAAACTTGTCTGTTAACCGTTGTATGAAAATTAAAGTGCTGTATTAAAATGAAGGTAATATCCAAACTTGAATTCTTGTCTTGCTCTGAATTATCAGAATGCGTCTTTGTCCCTTATATAATGCGAAACCATGCATAAACCCCTAAAGGGCTTGTGATTTGAGACATTTGTCGGTGGCTGCTAATTTGAAGGGGGTGCTTAAACGAGGATTTGGGTTGGCAAGAATTATCTAAAAGTTGTCATACAAATAGCTATTTTCAAAGCATTTTCTACTTTTTTCAAGTTCGCCCAGAGAAACAAAATACTTTGCAAACCAATGTGGACAATGTCATGCTTTATTTATTTTTCATTACTTTGTTTATTTTTCATTTACCGCTGAAAATGTTAATCTCAATGAACAGAAATATAATCTATGGTAGCAAATGTTCCAAGGCTTATACAAATTTTCAATTCAGTCCAATTTATTATAATTTAAAAGTTCCAGTACATGCAATATTATGCTCAACAAAAAAGATTACTAAGTCTTATTCTACTATTGATACAAAATAAATAAACAAATAATGGAATTATACTGCTGCATACAGATAATTTCCTCTAGAGGGAAAGAGCACTCCCTTTTTCATAAACATTTTGTTACCTGCTTGCTCATTATTTATTTTCAATATATTTATATCAGTCCTTTACGATCGAAGTCATTTTATTCTCAGCACTGATAAAATTATTCAATGAAAAATGCTCTACACTTAAGATGAAAGCAGATTTTGAGATTTTTATAGAAATACTTCTCAGGTGATCGTTTGCTGTAGTCTAGCCCATTCTTACCTCAATTTGACATTTCTGCTATCTTTCTCTGTTCACTAAGTGTTCTCGCACGATACGAAACAATGTGGATAACTTTATAGATAGAAACAATATAACTAGATGTGATAATATATGCAGTAAATTTGATATGTATGTTAAATAAACAATCTTATAGTTATCGCGTAGTTATGGGTTATCATGAAATATATCCTAACAGAAAATAATCATGTCACACGATAAAGCAATGCAATAAAATTTGAAACGATAATGTAGGATGTTTTAGGCCTTACTTTTACCAAGCAAACGCGCAGAAAAAGATGGGGGTTGGAAGATTAAACCACATTGGGGAAATTGCTAATTTGGGGCATCAGTACGACGGATCAACTTTGTTTTGA
This sequence comes from Rhopilema esculentum, assembly GCF_013076305.1. Next base: position 3,444,914 of record NW_027019365.1, on the reverse strand, counting down.
TACTTTCGGATTGGAAGTGCGCATGCTCACTTGCGCCACTCACAAGATCACATTCGACGCTGGCCTAAGAAGCTGAGGATCGACTTTTGTCACAAGAGGACGGTTTATAAGAGCTTATTGCAAATAATAATTACGATTGCATAGTATGATGCATCTGGTCACAACTGAAGTTGATAGGAGACGTATTTTTTAACTACTTTCGCAGCTGGCGATGTGGGACCCCTCGTCTTGAGAGTCATTTTGGGCCTAAACTACGGCTTGAAATTGTTGTCAGATCAAATTTAGCAGAGAGATCTTTCCATAGATCGTAAAATATCACGTTCAAGATGTTGCAGCAAAGACTACAGCATATCGTTGTAGGCCTAAGGAATAGAAATGATGAAATTCGGACGAAATTCGCACAAGAGCTTCAACATTTTGTCACCACCGAGCTCAGAGAAGCATACGCGGAACAGCAATACCTCCAACTGATGGACGATTTGATACACCAAATTTCGGTTTTTGTTCAAAGCAGTGATGCAAATGAGAAAAAAGCAGGGATTCTGGCAATAGGTATTGTTTTATGCTACATACAATCAAAATTATACTTATTGTTTATAGTTTTCTGCTATGTTGGTTGTTGTGATTGGGAGACCAACCAAAATTGTATATTGAAAGTCAATTTTTTCTGTAACGTACTGGTGTCAGTCTATGAAAAAATTCATCGGCCAGCATAACAAATACAGTAATATTTGCAGCTAGTTGAGGTGTTATGTTATGCCTATTATGCAGAAGAATAATGAAATATGTTATACTTTAATGAAATATAGGTACTTTTAGTAATGCCTGTGAAATTTGGTTCCTTTAAATAAAAAGGGTTTCTGTTTTTAGGCTTTCACAACCCTCTACCTAAGGCATTGCCCCCATTAATTAGTTTTCTGAGAAGCAAATGCTGTCAGAATCAAAACAATTGATATACTGCTGGATATGGTTAGAGGCTAGTATCACCTCCTTCTCCTTCAATGGTATCCAGCTTCTGATCTGTTTTCTGCAATATATGTCGAATTACCTATTTCTCTCTGCCAAAAGATTTGGAAATTACTAGCAATTAACTATGTATGACTAGCAACTTTGAAATGGGATTTTATCAAAAAATTTTGAGATCCTTCCAAGTAAGAACACAAACTGATTGTCTGATTTAGGGCCTTTATGAAGTTTAAATAAATTTGAATTTACTCTGATCTACAAACTTGAACACAGTGGTTCAGATAACCTATCTCTATCACCCTCCTCTAACATCTATATCATTGGCCTTCCAAAGCTTGTAGATTTGTGCTTTAGTAGCATAGATATCAACATTGAACTATGAGAAAGGAACATTGACTGTATGGTTTTTTGAGTTGCTTGAAGATTGTTTTGGGTGTTGAAGATCTGAATCTTGTTGTATAGGCTGTGTAAGATCACACTAACCCAATTATAAGCTTTTCGTGTGAAATGTTGCATGTAAAAGCTCTATGTATTGATGGAACATATGACATAAAAGCAGTAATAAGAAGTTTTCAACAAAGCTTTCATTTTGAGAGTGGCCTGTGTAGGTTGAAGCTAAACAATAACATGATCAATATTTCAATGTGGAAGCCATTCAATATAAGAGGTTTTATCGCTCTGATAGCAGCAATGCATTTTCTCTGACCTTGATCTATTCATTTGTGATTCATTCCAGTTTTACTGAGGACTTCAAGTAGAGTTATTCTGCAGTTCTACAAATATTATTTTTTGATAATGCATTTTATTCATAGTGAGTTTAATTGGGGTGGATGGAGGAAATGCAAACAGAACTTCACGTTTTGCAAATTATTTGCGTAATATGCTCCCTTGCAATGATGTTGGTGTGATGGTAATGAGAGCAAAGGCAGTTGGAAAACTTGCGCAAGTTGGTGGAACATTTTCTGCAGATTATGTTGAGTTTGAAGTCAAACGAGCTCTTGAATGTCTTGCTGGTGATAGAAATGAAGGAAGAAGGCATGATGCAGTAAGTAGCTCTTCCAGCTTTTGTTGTCTCTGTTGCAAGTACCATGCTTTTATTTTCTCAAGTTCTCATGCTATCCTTTTTTCTTGTTTTTTCTAAAGATCAAAATATTCTGTATTTTTCATAGTTTTTGTATGTCTACCCATCTCTTCAACTTGCCTGATGATCACATCAAGCATGACACTTCAAGTGGCGTGTACATTTTAAAATATATATTAATGACATGTACCTTTGCCTTATGACAATTCAATATGGTTAAAATGGGATGATTGCTTTTTGTAGGTTCTTGTGCTGAAGGAGCTTGCTGTCAATGCACCTGCTTTCTTCTTTCAACATGTTCAGTCATTCTTTGATAACATTTTCAGTGCAATCAGAGATCCAAAGGTAGTAATCATGTTATACATTCTAGGAAATATATATGAATGAAATATGGTGTTAATGTTGATTTTCTTAAACAATTTTGTGGTTTTTACCTCGGATAAAATTTATTGTTTCTTAACATCTTTGAAGACATCAAATTGGAATTTTCATAATCCTCTTACTGTTTTTCTGAACATCTGGCAAATCTTGAAAAAGATTAGAAAATGAAAGATTAAGCAATTTTTGAAGATTGAATATAAATAGTATATGAAAATCAGCAATGTCACAGTGATTTCCATTTAGTTGTAGAAAGTTTTGCACTGATTGCTAGTCTATTTATCATGTATGAGCAAATTTTGTACTTTTTTCTTATATGTTGGGTCCCCTCAAGTTGTGAAATTATATTTTTGAAAAACAATTTTTTATTGTAGCCTGCAATAAGAGAGGGGGCTGTAGAGGCACTTAGAGCTTGTTTCGCAATTATCACTCAGAGAGAGACAAAAAAGAACCATTTTGTTCATTGGTATCAGGTGAGTAATATAGTTGGCTTGATTTGAAGATTGAGAAACAATTGACATTATATGTTGGCATGTAACAAACAATTTGCAAATAATGGAAAAGACTAAAGTTGCACAATAATAACATGCCACTAAAGCCTAATGAAATTGTCCCATTTTATCAGAAAGAATTATTTATAAAGATGCATGGAGAAAAAGATGCAACAAATCAATTCAGTTACTAGGTAAAACACTAATCTAAACCTTTATAGCAAAAGGTTTGAGAGAGCAACAGCCAGATTTTTTCAGTTTCACTGTGACAATACAAGTTTATGAAAACATAAAAATTGTTTAAAATGCATTTTAGCTTGAGCTTGTTATGATTGTGCTTTTGAACTTTCAAACCCTAAGAGTATATAACTTCAGTTCATTTTGAGCACATGTGTACATATAAGATGCCAAACTTAAGCTAGTTATGCCAGGTTGGGAACATTGGGCAAATATTATTGCATCCTATCGTTGGAAAGCTCATTTCATAGTTATTTTGAATTAGCTATTACTTTACAATCAAAGTAAGATTGAAGAAACAAATCGATAAAAATTACACATACGTAAATCTACTGTGCTCTGAGCAGATTTCTTCGACTGTGGTGCAACCTTTTCACTCAAAACAAGAAACTAAATATGCCAAAAAATAATTGCAGTATTTGTGATTCACTGAAATCAGTACTTTTAATATTAGGAAATGCTTGCGTTTCTTTTCAAGACAGGCAAGGTATCCAAGTGATCGCGCAATTAACACTAAGCCAGGTCTGCGATGGTAATATGTTAATATAATAAAATGGCTTTAATTAATTGTTACAGCAAGTATACGAAGAAGCAAAGCGTGGCTTTGAAGATACTTCTAGTACAAGAGAGAAAGGGGTCGTATTGACTAAGGAGGACAAAGCTCATGGCTCATTGTTGGTTATACAAGAACTTGTGCGCAATGGCTGTAGCGAAGGAGAGGTATGTAAATAGCAGATAAAGTTTGTTCTTCAATGTCCTGTGTTTTGCTTAGGCCTTCGTCGTTGTGAAACACTATTTTCATGGTCTTCTTTGATTTAAGTTTTTATTCAAATTTATGTTATTCAAATAATCTATTAAAATAAATACAAAATGTAAAATGTATTAAGAGGTGTTTATAAACGCCTGAAAGTTTTTCGAAAACCCATCTAGATTGCTTTTGAAATGACACCAGGTGACGTCAGCTTTCTGAGATACGATATTCGGCCTTATTTCACGTTCGCCTACTATACATTTAGTTTTTTCTATCCAGACTTAGAACCTTGACAAAAATCTATGCATAGGATTAACAAAAAGGCACCTACTCGATTCAACTTTTTTAGCCTCATGTTTTCTACAATAATTTTTACGTAATTAAGGCGATTTTCATTTGTCCTGATCTTGACCTGAATTTTTTTCATTTTTATGTTCTTTAATAAATATGCTGTTTCTTTTGACATCTTTATTTATTTCACACAACAGCGACTCAGACAGCAAATGGAAGAGATATACAGTGATAATCCTGTACGAAATACCACTGGTCCTGAAATTTCATGGTCCTCAAAGAGCGGAAAGTTTCTTTCCCAAGGAAGCCAACATCAGCGATCATTGCTGCCTTTATGGAACAATCCCGCACACAACATGCCGCATTCCCACAGCCGGTACTGCAAGGAATTCATGGATGAAAAGTTCGTCGAGGTAATAGCTTTAACGTTGTTTGTTGCAGGGAAGTGCCTTGAAGAACATAGCTTGAGATCTAAGAGTCATCGCGAATAAGTCTCCAAATAGATACAAATATTGTACCTGCACTAGTTACGTCAAGACTGATCATAAGAGATACGCAGTCCATGCGTGAAAATTGAGAATATCCAGCATGTGATTGTGTTTTAGTTCTTATTCGGTATGATTAAATGTCTTGGGAAGCCATAATCGATAAAAATTCTACCATCTTCCTTGAGCAAAGTTCCGTCCGTCCCAAGCTCCCTAGTAAGTTTCTCCTTTTTTTTCTATCACCTCTTTCCAGTTTTCTGCAAATGATCCTCGACAACGCTTGTCTCCCTCTAGGTATCGACACTCGTCATGAAACACAGAGCTTCGAGAAACATCCTTGTCCAACAAACGCTACTGACACTACTCCCACAACTGGCTGCATTCAAGCCAAGCACTTACGTCAAATTGTAAGTCACTTTGCCTTCTGTTTGATACCCCACCACCACAATGTGTACCTTGGTTAAATTTTTCTGGAGCCATCTGTTTGCTCGACAGTTGTACTATTCATCAATACCCGGAAAATTTCCAGATTAAGGCAGGGGGAACTCAAGGGTTCTTGAGGCTTTGGCATATTTACCGGACGTACGCCCGACGGATAGCAAAGGACTGGAGACAAATAGATTTGGACCTTCTGTAGAACCCGGGCACTCGGTCTACGTCCGGTTTGACGTCCGGCTTTCTTGTTTTCCAGGGTTATAGTATGATCAATATTTTATGCAGCTACCTGGTCATTTACTATCTCTGATATAACGTGTAAACTTTTTATGCAAGAAATAATGGCAGAGCAAATACTGTTTTACATTGCTGTAACTAGTTTATTTTGCGCGGTTTTTGATTGCTTCATCAGTCTTCATCAGCTGCAAAACACGTAGCACCATTCATATTTTTTCTCTTTTTTTGAAGGCATCTTAGCGATACAATCATTTATATGAATCAATGTCTGAGTCGAAAGGTTTGTAATTAGCTAATGCTTTGTAGAAATGTAGTCATTTGTTGAAAATTAATTTGAAAAAAGAAATAAATCAGTCAACCATTAAAATGTCTGCAAATCTTCTTGTAGCCGAATCACTGGTGCCATCTTTCCTGTATCGTTCCTGCTTTGCCCTATTATCATACAACAGTAGAACATGTAATTGAAAACATTTAGTCGGAGGTGGAAATTGACCATTTTCCATGAGGGGGGGGGGAGGGGGGTGGGTTGGTGCATAATGTCAACTGGAGCGACAAAACATTTTCTCTTGAAGTAACTGATTTGATGATATGTTCAGCTCTTCATTAGGGCAGAGATAATTCCTTCGCTCATATTTTATTTTAAATCATGCTTAGCTTTTACCAAGTTGTTGCTTATCATCTACGTATTTACGAGGTACTGTTTACATCTTTTTGTTATGTTTTTGAAATCTTCTCATACCAGATATGCTTTTGTATTGCTTTTGTCTTGAAACAGGAAAAAGAAAGATCTGCTGCCTTCGAAGCCATCGGTTTACTTGCTGTTGCTGTCAAAAGTGACATTATTAGATTTTGGAGGAAATGGAAAAATGTTTTGGAGCATATCAAAAACTCGTTGCCGAGCAAAGATTTAGGACACAAGTATGCTTACTTCATAGTTTTAACCTGACTTAACTTTAGAATTGTTCCTCAGTATAAAAAATATATTGCATGGAAAAGTTTCGTCAATTACAGCCAATTTCTTTTAGTAATCTGTTTGAGAGTGAAGATTTCCTGGTTTAGCCTCTTTTTGCAATGTTTCTTAGGATCACTTTCTCATGTCGAATTTTTCATCGCTATGCATCACATAAATATGTTGAAATATCTTTCTTTCATATTTTTGTTCGCACTATCGTTTTTAATCGTGAGCTTTGACTATCATTGTGAAGTTCTAACACACTTGGATTACTGCTTTGTCGTGTACATATGCTAAAACTGGGCCTTCGAAACTTCAATAATTACTTCTTTGCTTTCTAGACGCAAGCCTGCCTCCGTCGACCCAATGATATTTGCTTGTGTCAGCATGATTGCCAGAGCTGTTGGACAAAAAATGGCGACAAAAGACTCTATTTTCAAAGAAATCATCGATCAAATGCTGGGTGTTGGTTTAAGGTATACTTCCTAATGTTTGTTTTGAAGAAATTTTTAAGAATTTAGATGTTTCCTTACAAATAATACGGTAGCGAAGTCCAATTGATTAGAAAATTCACTTTATTTAAAATTTTTGTGTTTGCTAAACTTAACCTTGTGCATTTTTTAGACATGTAATGATGTAAACTTTGCTATAGTTGTGTGTAAATTTCTCAAAGCATTTTCGAGAAGGAAGATAAAAGACTAAAAGGATCCCATTCATGTCCTCGATAGTTCCTTCTTTGTAATATTGGTGTTGATTTTACCGAAACCAATACATTATATTGTCTTCCAGTCCTGCTCTTACCGCATGTCTCAGAGATCTTGCTGGTCTCATACCAACATCAAAGAAACATATTCAAGGTACAAAATTACATTTATCAAAGTTTTTGTTGAAGTAGCTCAATTTCAGGGTACCATTTAGTGCCGCCAGCCTAAAACTTTTCTATTTCATCGTCGTCGACAACAAAATTGATAGGATGAATAGAAACAAATTTTATTTGATATCTATCGACAATGGGCTCTTGATTTAAATTATATTTCTTTTTGGGTCTGATCATCTTATTCACACGTATGCATGAAGTGTACGTTTACATATAAATTTATAAAAAATTTGCTTGCAATTTTATTGTGTTGCAGTCATTGAGTAACAGTGAATGTATCTCTTTCAAATAAAATGCTGAAGGCAGATGTTTCTTTAAATAGGCAATTTGGGAATCACGTTTTGATTAAGTAACTGAATTTTCTTGCAGATGGGCTTCTAAATATTCTGTCAAACATTTTGATGCATGTTCCTCTGCGTCACCCTGGAATGCCAAAGAATACTGCACCGACTCCGACGCCGTCGAGTAATTTTAAATCTTTGATACTTTTTAATTCTTTGTAATTAAATTCTCAGAATTTGGCAATATATATTTTACGTACTCTTAAGAAATGTTTGAAGCATTTACTGACCATAATTCATTCTGTCAGATCTAGGTCTTTTATATAAAGAAATTACAAATTATTCATATATGCGATGTGCAAACATCATAAGGTTCTATTTTTGCTAGTTAATTCAATTTAATGTTGCTGGCAGGATAAAAATTCCATGTACTTAAGATCATAACATGTAAAGCTACTAACTTTTGTTCACCATTAATACAGTTATTAAGGGACGACATTGTGAAAACCTATTGTGAGGATTTTGAAATTTGGATCATGTAGGCCTGAAAGAGACCAAGAGATACCTCTAAATATGCAACAGAAGTAAAATGTGTTACAAATTAGCTGATATATGGTCACATATGCACAAGCTATTTCAAATCACAAACTTTAGAACCAATAAAAATATCAGTAACCCATTAGCAAGTCTCAAATCTTTCCTTGATTAAATCTCACCCAATTTTTTAACATATTTTTAGTCGATTTTGCACTTTTAGAGGTATTCCATCTTTTAGTTTGAGGCTATGTGGGCAAAAGTAAAAAGTTCCAAAAGTAGATTCTCTGTTTTGTCGCGCGAAAGAATTCCATTAGTTTCCGTTTATATCATAGCGATTACATACAACGAGTAAAGCAGTAAAGAAAAAATGGAAATAAGATCACTCTATGAAATTTGCGATAAATTATGTGTTGCTCAGTTTAAGTGAGCAAGATTACGACTAACTGAGTAAATGAACACGTCTTCATGCTTACAAGGCTCTTTATTTATACTCCAGGCTCCTCTCACTTCAGTTTTTCTGACGATGACATCACCATGACAACTTTAGCCCTAAGGACACTCGGGACATTTGATTTTGAAGGTATGTCATCAATATATTTAATACTTCAATTGGTGTTTGTTGTTTATCTCTTGTCTATTTTTTGAAAACGGAATATAAAGCCCGTTGTTGCTAATTTCAAACAAGGTTGATAGAAAAAATAAGAGAAGACTCTCCTCGAGACGTTTCCAATGTTGCTTTGACGTGGTCGTTTATAAGAAAATAGTGGCAGTTAATTTTAGTATTAATTGTAAGAAGATGCATGCATGAAACGCCATGTGCTATAATTATAAACCGTGTTTTCTCTTTCTTTCCCCATTTTTAAACCTAATTACATAGAGAATTTTGTATGTGATTAAAATGATATAACCTATTTTCGCATTAGTTGCTATTTTTATTTTGAATATTGCAGGACACACCCTGACAAAGTTTGTCACGCATTGTGCCGACAATTTTCTATCCAGTGAACACAAGGAAATCCGAATGGAGGCCGTGAGAACCTGTTCATGCTTGCTAACTCCAACGCCACATGTAAGTTCTTTTTAGTGGCAACTTTTGAGAAGGTTCTTAAATGTGCATGGCAAGACTTGAATTCATGCTGAACTATATTAGCTCTTTCCCCAAAAGTCGTCCCCAAGCATGATATTTTTAGGTCTTTGCGTAATACCATGTTTTTAAATGCTTTTGCACTTTTGAGAGGTACCTCCACAACTATTCTAGATGCAACAACAATTCAATAGAAAACATCAGGTTACGAAAAGATAGTGCTAGCAATTTTGGTTTGAAGCCTTTAGACATAAGATATGAAGCATGCTGCAGTCCAAAACATAAATCAACTGTTAAGCACCAACATCAGATACTTTGTCCAGATCTTCTCCTTTGAAGCTATTATTGTTTTATGCTACTTTTGTCGTCTAGCCAATGGTCGTGCCAAGCAAAAATGTGCATCAGTATCCGCTAAGTGCTGCTAGTACCCAAGTGGTCTCCGAGGTGTTAAGCAAGCTTTTGACAGTAGGAATCACAGATCCCGGTAAGTAGTTTATTTAATATCCTGCTGTTGAATACGTTTCCTTTAACCTGCACCATTGTTTCTAGCATACAATGAGACAAAATGTGAATTTTCACTATGTAAGGACACTTTTTCCTTGAAATTCAGGGTTGACATTTTGTAATATCATGAAATGTCTATTTTATTATTTATACTTAGGTGAATTGGAGATAATGCTGGAATGGGGAAACGGCATTATTGGGAAATAAATAGGCTCAATAAATCTCTTAGATTTTTTATTTCTTTCAAACATGAGCTCGTTTGTTGGAGGGGTTCTAGGAACCTAGAAGCCAGGCTAAACTTTCTTACCAGCTGAAATTCTTGTGTCTAAACACAAGCTCGTCAGGCAGCTAACGCAAGGAATTGAAATTTATTCTTTTCCGTTGCATTTAATTTTGCTGTTTAAATTTTGTTTTTAGATCCAGATATCAGATACTGCGTTCTTGCTTCTTTGGATGAAAGGTTCGATGCACATCTTGCTCAGGCTGAGAACCTTCAGGCCTTGTTTGTGGCTTTGAATGACGAAGAATTTACAATAAGAGAGCTTGCTCTTAGCTCCATCGGGAGACTTAGCAGCTACAATCCAGCGTACATCCTTCCCTCCTTGAGAAAGACTTTGATTCAGGTGTGTTCTCCTTAATTTGCATCCTTGAATAATAAAGTATTGCTTAGGCCATCAAAAAAATAGTTTGCAAAATATCTCCAGGTGGTCAGTTGAATGCTAGAGATTTCTGTACTTTTTTCTAAAGTTAACATATTTCCATCAGTATCTATGGCCTTAAGTCCACCAAGGTTGCTGAAATTGGGTAAAAATATAATTTCTTTTTAGCTTTTAACCGAACTTGAGTACAGTGGCATTGGACGAAATAAAGAACAAAGTGCGCGGATGTTAGGCCACCTTGTAACAAATGCCCCAAGACTTATCAAGCCGTACATGGAACCCATTCTCCGGGTAAGTTGCACTTAATGATAAGTTATACTACTAACATGGTCAAACATATTTAATTTTTTTTGCTATGCTGATTTCAATGCCCTAATGTGTAAAACGGAAGCTTATTGCTTTAATCACTGTGTCAAGAATGTCAGTATGTGATCTTGTTCTTCCCAATTTCCTATCGTTGTTACCATGATATCACCTGAGACCCTTTCTACGATTTTCTCATGGTTGAGAAGCCATGCTAATGCACTCATTTTCACTCATTGTTCGGCAGCACACTAGATGAAAGACGGTACGGTCACGTAATTGGTCTAAAGAACCTTTTATAATCAACCTATTAATTGTTACTTGGAATGATTTTTGTTTTTAAATCTTTGTACTGCAGTAGTTGTTCGAAGGAGAGAATATTGATGAGGAGAATAATGAGATCTGCTGAATAATGAATAGGAGAAGAGAATAAATAATGAAGAGAATATTGAGATATGCTGGTCATGTTATGAGGGAATCGCCTAGGGGTTATCCAAAGCTTGTTTTTAAGGGCATAATATAGGGGTAACGTGACCGAGGAAGACAGCGAAAACATGTGAATATGTGATATTATGGAGTGGGTTTGACAGAAGTGGGCAAACTAAGTTGATGTCTGAGGCAAGGTGTAGGTTGCATGTCATAGTAGCCAACTGTCTTATAGAATACAGTACTTGATGATGATGATAGTGTACTTTAGTAGTATTCCTTAAATAAAAATCATACACTGAGTGGATATAAACAAAGTGAAATACTATGTTATCATTATTAGGCCACAACGTGTCATTATGTTGCATTGTGGGTTGGTTGTAAGCCGTGGGATTTTTCAATGCAAATATGATGCCATGGCTAAAAATCTGAATTTGTCGTGCTAAAAGTCTCTTTTTGACAACTGCCTGATCTTTTCTCCACTTATTTTATTCAAGATTTTGAGTTTCTCTCAAAACATCCTGGACGGAACTGAAAAATAATTGCAACCAGAATAGTTGTTATTAATATAGAAAAGTTCACAATACTGTTGTAAGATCTTTCTCTAAAGATATCCAAACGTTGTAGAAAGATGAAGACAACTTAAAATGTATAAGTATTCTTGTTTGTTCAGGCCTTGATTCCAAAGCTGAAGGATCAAGATCCAAATCCTGGTGTGGTTACCAGTGTTTTGCAGACTATTGGAGATTTAGCCCAGGTACCAGCAAAGTATATAATGCAAAGTAGAATAATGGTTTTGTATGCTGATGTATGAGCTGCTATTTGCAGATGGGAAACAGCATAGCACTGTCCATTAAAATATTATATCAGTGTGTCATATACAACATAGCTGACATACACGCACCGTATTTAGAAATAAATGGTTTTTAACTATAGCATGCTTTGCTAAAAATTGCAATGTCAAACTATAATTTAGGAATGGTGAACATGATTTTATGAAGAGTGATTCGGGGCATTTAACTCTCATCCCAAAAATGCTACATTCGACAAATTATAAATATATTTTGTGTGTGGTATCATATTGAAAATCTGAGTGTTTTTATTATATCATTTAACTTTGAGCGATATTCTTTGAAAGTCTTCTTGTACAATTAGCCTTTTGCAGGACCATTGAATTTTGCATAATGATTTTTTCTCCCTATCTTTCTAGGTTAGCGGATGTGAGATGAGAAAGTATGTTGACGAACTGTTCACGGTGATAATTGAAATGCTGCAAGATGCATCATCATTAGTCAAAAGAGAGGTATGTTTTGTTCAGATTGGATACCTACAATGCTTCAGGATCAGCGAGGGGCTATCTTTTGCTGTGACTGCTGATGTCCTACAGTCTTTCCAGAATACGAACGATAAAATATATATATCAAAAGCTTTCAAACTGTATGCAATAACTTTCCCTCAACCAGCTTATCGTTCATTCAAAAGTACTTACAATAAAGCTCTTTAAAAGCAATCGATAGATACTTTCTTTATTTCATGTTCAATCGACACGTGTTTCTTGATTACAAACAACTAACTCGTCATGCCAATAGTCTTATGCTTTCTTTTCAAAATATAAACAATTTATCATGTTTACTGTCCTCCCAAATGAACTTCATTTATGTACTTGGATTTCTTTTATTTTTCAGGTAGCACTTTGGACATTTGGTCAACTGGTTGAAAGCACCGGGTACGCCAGATTCTTTGCTATTGTTTCTTGAGATCTATTCGATTGTTTCAAGCTAAATGTTCCAAGAAATCGTTGAGGTATTTGTTTATAAATTTCACAATGTTTCTTGCTTTTGCAGATATGTCATAGAACCGTACAGAAAATACCCAAATTTGCTTGAAGTTCTTTTGAATTTCCTGAAAAATGAGCAATCTCCTGGAATTCGAAAAGAGGTTCGAATCTATGTATATGTCCATTTTCATTGCTTAAAAAATATTTTATGAATTTATGCTGTCGTAAATTTAATTAAAATGGTTGTAGCTGTTTTGTAGTTGTTTTTTCTTCGATCAGAAATAACGTTGTTGAAAACTCTGTAGTCAGCTTGTCAATGGTATAATAGTTTATAAGTTGTTCGGGAATTTGCTAGCCAGCAGTCCTGCTCCAAACCGTACAAGTTTACTGCTGCTAGCAAAGTTGATTCGCCATGCCTACTCAATTGTCTTTGAGTAATTCTGCTATCATTCATCCTGCTGTAGTTTCAATTTCATACCTTGTTAAGTTTCCCAGAGATTTGCTATTGACATTAAGCTGTGACGCAGTATCACTTTTGGTGCCCTGACCAATGATGTAGAGCATTTTTTCGCATTTGTGTTTTCCGTAACACAGTTCCAATACTTGCTTTTGTTGACCAAAACCTGTGGATGTAAATTTGTTTTTTATCCTACGATAGGCCATACGAGTTCTTGGGTTGCTTGGGGCACTCGATCCCTACAAGTATAAGCAGATTCAAACCGGAAGTATTGTTGACTCATCATCAACTCCAATCAGCTCGCCCATTGGAAAATCGGCCGATGCAAGTGACCAAGGTGAGTTTTAGTTCGAATTTCAAAGTCTCTTATGTTTAGCGCCTGTCATGTTTCCTTTGCGTTGGGTGTTCCAATGAACCTACTGCTGTTTATTGTAGCAAATACAAATTGCCAGGCGCTAATATAAAAATACGCAAATACAAAATACAAATAAGTAAAAGAAGAAAGGCGTCACCTGATTATACATAATGATTTTGTTTTATTTTTTGAGTAGAATATTTCCAATTTTCCTTTTGCGTGCATGCCTCATAGAGATCAAGGACCCAATATGCCAACCATAACAAGCCTGGCTTAAATATATTCAAGCCATGCTACTGTTTCTCAAAACTGCTAAGACATTTTTTATTGAAAAGTTCTGTAGAAGTCAGATTATAATGTATTTTTTCCATTGCAGACATTCTGTATAGAACCTGATGCACAATCCTTGTTACTCAAAGAAACATTCTGCATCCTGAAACTAATGTTTGTTCTTGTTTTATTTGTAGGTGAAACAAGCACAAGTGAAATGTTGGTTGCCCTGGGAACAGCTCAGTTAGACGAGTTCTATCCAGCAGTAGCGATTGGAGCACTGATGAGGATAATGAGAGACCCCGCCCTCAGCACCCATCACAACACTGTGATACAGGTAATTGTACATTTATTGCTAATAGAGTGGCGAAGTGACACAATCAAAAAATCATTTTTAGAATTTTGGAATCCTGACCTAATAACCTGAAAGAACACCAAAATACCACTTAATTTGCAAAATCAGTCCAATCTGTTGCAATTTGACTGAGATTCTGCCTTATAATCATGGGCGATCTCCCCATCAGACCATTGTAAAAATTTGGCTCTGCTTCTAAGAGACAAAAGCAACAGCAATTCATTAGCAAACTCATGTCTTTAACTGGCCACATCTCAGGTAATTTTGAACAGATTTATCTGATTTTGCATGTTTAGAGGTATTTTGTGGTGAACTTTACGGCTATGGGGTCAGAATTCTGAAATTCTAAAAACAGTTTTTTTGATAACAACACTTTGCCACTCAATTGATAATTTTGATGTCGTCACAATGTTAAGGAACCAGTGCCTGCTAATTCACGATTTTCACTAAGTGATCACTAAGGAGTAACGGACACATATTTTTGTACAGCCTTTAGTACTACTGTTTTCCTATTTGCTAAGGTAAATAGGTCTATCATGCTCTCTGTGACATCGTCACTGAAACTTTGTTGCTATCAACTTGTAATTTTTCAGATTGTGTATAAAATTTCCACGATTTCAAAAAGGATGCGTTTTTCTGGTTTGGTGAACTGATGCCTTTGAATTTCCTTATTGAATCTCCCTGTATTTAGCTTCATGTGCAAAAGTTCTCTGCTAGCAAAGATGCGACTTTTTTAAAAAGTGAAGTATGTAGAAATGAAGCATATAAGGGCTTTTTTGGGGGTGTTTGAGCAAAAATTATGTATTCTTTCTAATTAGTTAACAGAAAGAGATAAAGATAAAAAATGTAACAATACATTGCGAGAAACAGTCTTTGGAGACATAATTTGATGATAGTTTTTCTGCAATTTTCATCAGTTTTTACCAATTTTATAAGGCTCTCCGAAAGCACTAGCGATGCTTTTGCTGTTGACTTTCTTGTGAATATAAAATATTTTGTTCATACTTTCATATGAGTTCTCTGAAGTCTGCTATCACGTGTTGTCTTTTAGGCCGTACAGTTTATCTTCAACAGCCTCGGTATGAAAGGTGTTCAGTATCTGCCACAGGTAAGGGTGGTCTCGTTTGGTACTGGTTTCAGTTGTGCTGTTGTTGTTTACATTGTTAAGAACATTTCTATGTAACTTACACCCAGGGTCAATTTCTAGGAAATTATTCACCCGCATCTCTTAACTTGCTTTGACGCAGTTTACATCAACCTTATATCTTAACTTTATATTAACTGTTGATTTAATTTCAAGGTGACTTTAATTAAAAGGTTTATTGCTTCGTACAAAATACATTGTTTTTAGCTAATACAATATTTTTCACCGGCCTTTACCAGTTCTTAGAGCGTACGTCTAGTCTTTAAGTGAGTCTAGGTCTACCAATGGAGAACAGACTGGGTAACTCAGCTGGTAGAGCAACGACGTACAGCGTTGCTGGTCGCAGTCACTCGCTCATGTTTCCTTTAAGTATATTTATTCTACTCTATAATATTTTGTGTGCTTCAGTGATCATAACATAGTCGATATTTTTCCTCCAGCTTATGCCTTCATACTTGAACGTAATTCGAACTTGTGACACAATTTTCAGAGAGGTACGTACAACCAAAGCACGATTAGCAAAGCCAATCAATAAATCTTAACCATCCTGTCTTCAGATTAAATTCTTGCTAGATCGTTATTATAGAATGCAAATTTTGAATTGTTACCATTTTTAATGGAAATTGTAGTAAATATTTTTGAGTTTCAATCAGCCTTGATATTGCTTTGTCGGAATGAAATTTAGATGACGTTGATACTATCAATTGCTTAGTATGTCGTTAAAAAAGTAGAAATCCTGATTAGAGAGCTGGTGTGGTTTATTTCACTTTTGATTTGTATTTTAATATATAATTTCGACAGCGGATTTTGTGCATCATAAGGCATTAGCAGTGATTTGATAATTGCAATTAGCTTGAAACCTGCAGTTGCAACTTAGAATCTGTTATTTGCACTAAATCGCGAGATTTTATTTTCATTTTTTCTACCTAGCATCTGAAGGATGATTTTAGGACGAAAGTTATCTAAGAAAGAAATAGATGTTTGATTTCTTGTCTCTGTTTCTACCTCTGTTTAACAAACTATTGATTTAGTGAATGCTTTTTTCGTTGTAGTACATGTTGCAGCAGTTGGGTAAGATGATTTTCGTTGTGAGGCAGCATATCCGCAACTACTTGGATGAAATTGCAGCCCTTATCAAAGTAGGTACAATTCCATACCCTGGATGTTATTTTATTACCAAGCATGAAATGTGCTCCTTGCCAGCTCACGTTGGAGGCATGTAAGCCTCAAACAATAACTGCATGTTATAAAGGAGTTTTAATTTCTTTTGTAATGCACAAAATAGTGTCTTGTATATGATGACTCTGGTATTAAAGAAAACATTTTGTTATTCAGTTCAATTTTTAAAGTCATGGTCTTCGATGTCCTGGCTGTTCTTTCCAATTCGAAGTTAGCTGCCTCTTGAAAGTGCAAAAAAGAATTCTTTCTTCTCTCGTTCCTAATTTTGTGCTACTTTTATTCGCTCTTTACATTTATTTTTTTATTTTAAGCTGTTTTCTTATTTTTTTACTAGTCTTTCTTTCATTGTTTACTTCCTCTTTATTTAAAACATCGAGTCGTGCGTAAGTATCCGTACGTAAAGATATCAAACCTTACTGTATTCTTTTTCTTGCTTTCTTTATTAATTTTCAAAATCTATTGCCTGTTACTACTTGTTGCCTAAGGCTTGATCCTAACTTTATTGGCTAATTTGCAAGACTAATATTTCCATTCTTTTCATTCTACTGATGCTGAATTCATTTGTTCTTATTCCCAACAGGAGTATTGGACTGTCAACAGTCCTGTGTCATTGCAAAGTACTATAATTTTGTTGGTTGAACAATTGGCGGTGGCGTTGGGTGGAGAGTTCAAAGTAAGTGCTCTTTTAACAGCACTCCCATCCTTGAATTGAATAAATCTCGCTCAATCATAGTTATTGTCCTTAACTATTATACCGAATAAATATGTTACATGCTTATATATACAGTATATAATATTTTAGACTTCTCAGTTACCTAACCAGACATTTTGCTTAACTAGCCGGAACGCAATGTGACAAATTGCATGAAGGCTTTACTGAAAGCTTTGTTTTGTTTAACAACTGAGTACTTTATGGTATCTTTTTAGCTTTATCTTCCACAAATTGTGCCGCAAATGTTGAAGGTGTTCGTGCATGACAACAGCCCCAAACGAGTGGTTACTGGCAAGGTATGCTGTTTATACATTGAGATAAACGCGTAGAAAAGCCTTAATCTTTGAAGACAGCTGCCTTTGCTGTCAATAACAGTTTTTTTGGTCATTTTATGTCAATCGCATTAGCAAATTTATACTTAACCCTCAAATAAGTGTGCAGTTAAGGTGGTATGCAGGTATAAGGTGGTAAGACTGTAAAGCCTATGATTACTTCTTTAAAAAAATGCCACTCTTACAAAAAGGGTTACATGATTATTTTTAATAAGTCACTTCCATGTTTTTCTTTTGTGTCTCTGATGTATTTAAGATGCAGCTTTTAAGTCCCAAGCTTAGTAATCTGGAAATGCACATCATTCGTTTTCTGCGTAGAAATTTCCCGTAGAAATCACGTGGTATAGTTTTGCCATTGTACTGATCTCACTGCAACTCTTGTTTTAGCTGCTAAAGGCCATCCAGAAGTTTGGGCCTAGCTTTGATGACTACCTTCACCTTTTGATTCCGCCTGTGGTAGTGTTATTCGATTCAGTTGATACACCCTTGCAAGTTCGAGAGTGAGTACAAATCAAGTTCTTTATTTTCTTGTATAAGTTTTGCGTTTATTGCCACGTCGAATTTTTGTATCATCACGTTGGTTCACCATAAACACGTTGGTTCACCGTATTCAATGAAGTATTTGTGCTAACTTGTAGCATGTTCAATTTTCAGAGAGTAAAGTCGGGCTCAGGCTCTATACAAATAATAAAAATAAAACAATAATACCAATGAAAAATCTGCCATTGTGTAGACAGAAGGAGTTCGTTTTCTCTCTTGGACTCCAGTGGTAATTTTTCTTTAGGCAAGCGGCACTGATTGGTCAACTATATCGGTCTTGTGCTTGCGTTTTTCTGATTGGCCTATTTCGATCTACAACTGGGTATATATTTTTCATCATGTTCTTTCGGACCCTTATTCTGACGTTTTATGCTCCGAGGAGTGTCAGACGAAAAAGCTTTTAGCCAATATGTTGTAAAATGTTTGCTTATTTCAAAGCCATTTTCAAAACAATAATAACATACTTGTTTATACAGGGTAACTACCTTATCAGTAGAATGAATGAATTTAAATTCATAATTCTGAGGCTTATAGCCTCTGTTGCTTTAGAGATGCGGGTAAAATTGAATGCAATATTTCAGAAGGCCACAAAGAAAGATTTTTTCTTTGATTAGAAGTCAAAATCTGGGAATTATTTTAAGCGTATGCTATGCAGAAAGTCAAACCTTGAATAGTTAACTTAAATAATGACATCTTTTCCAACAGGGCTGCTCTTCAGACATTAGAGAAGCTTTGTGACTCGGTAGACCTTCGAGAATTTTCATCACGTATAATCCACCCGCTGGTCCGCGTATTAGACACTGTGCCTGAATTACGATCAATTGCAATGAACGCACTGGCAGCTTTAGTGATGCAGCTTGGAAGAAAATACGGAATATTCATCCCGACAGTCAGTAAGGTACGTCTAATGATGTTTTATGCAAAACCTTTTTATCCGTAGAAATGCTGAGTAGGGTTTTACGGAGCTCTTTACCTACTTTATGTTTACCTTCCACGTATCAAATATTGCCTTTATTGAATGTTTACTGCAAAACTGTTTCATTTGTAGAGTGATTTAGTTGGCTTTTTTCCGGCCTATTTATTTTGTATTTTCGCAATCTTTGAAAAGTATATCCCTACTCAAATCGGAACTGAAAATTTTTGCAGCCAAATTGCAAGTAGCTTAGAAAAATCACATCATTGGCTTTGTGTTTAAGAAACCTCTCTCTTTTGCTTTACTTAATATATCTAAGACAGGCCAAACTGACTTTATAAACCCCATTCCTCCATATTTTATAAACTCCATTCTTCTCAGGTTCTCGACAAGCACAAAATTCAGCATCAGAGATACGATTGCATGGTGGCCAAGATCCAAAAAGGCAGCATTTCGCTCGACTATGAAACGGATCCTCTGCTACGTCACAAAAGCGCCAAAGCAGCGGCTGCGGATGATTCTTCAACTCAAAACCAAAGTGAATCCGTCAGACGTTTGCCCATGAGCGCTAATACTCTGCAAAGGGTCAGTACGTTTATGTTTCTCTACATTTAATCGTTAATTAGGGTGGAGTTGCTTGTCATGTAGCAAGTCTCAAGTGTCAATCATTGATAGCAAATTTACATGCAATGAAGCGATAGAAAGGGGTGCAATAGAACAAGCCCAAGAATTCTGCAGAAAATGGTTATTTTAGTGTCTGTTCAGGGTGATGTGTCAAGAGGTGTCCATCTGATTTTTCATGAATTGAGTTTTTTCTTGAAAGCATCCAGAGAGATTATTAACGTTTCCTAGCTTTAAAATTGGTGTATTATTTACAGCTGGAGTTTTCTTTACAAATAACAATATGCTTTAGCAAACGGTCAGTCTCAATCAGACAAAATTCTTTTCTGGACTAAAGTTACTCCTTGATGATATTGAGGAACAGAAGTTGGAAGCGAAGTCATAATATTGGCTGCAGTTTATTATAGTATCAATTTCAGGTCTTATTGGATTGAAACAACTAATGAGTTGTATTCCAGAGGTAAAGATTTCAAATTGGTGGAATTTAAGTTAGACAACCTCAGTAAAAGTTCAAAAGTAGCTGACGCCTTGCGACTTTGATCTGCTGCTTTAAGATAGATTTGTCTTACAGAATGTCTACTGTTTTTAGGCTTGGGTGGCAGCTCGCCGTGTTTCTCGTGACGATTGGACTGAGTGGCTTCGTAGATTGAGTGTCGAGTTGCTTAAAGAATCGCCGTCTCCAATCTTGCGATCTTGTCAAGTGCTGGCTCAGGAATATAACCCTTTAGCAAGGTATATCGAATGCTTTCGGCGCCTAATGTTGATCTCTGCATGGATAAAGAATTCTAGCTACAACAAGCATTAGCCAGTGTTTCTAGCGTTGATGATAAAGGTCTCACGTGCTGTATAGATTTTCCTATTAAAGCAATTCCATTCTCCCTTTCTTTCAGGGATCTTTTCAATGCAGCTTTTGTATCATGTTGGTCAGAGTTGCAAGAAGATCAGCAGGTTAGTCACTCCTTCAACTGTCTTTTCACATCTTTACATAAAGCCATGTATAGTTTTATCGGTGTTCTCTTAGACATGTGTATGTTTCATTCATCATCAGGACCAAAATAAATAAATGTCCTCCCTTAGTTTTCAAACTAAAGAAAACATGCTCTTCTCTCATATATTTGACGTAACCTTATCTGCTGCCATCCTAAAACTTCTATATTTCTTTAGCTAGTCATAACTAGTAACATGGAGGTTTTTCATCAACATCTGAAGTCTGCTGAATTTGTTATGTTTTGTTATAATTGTTAATCTAATTCTATTGTAGGATGAGCTTGTCGGAAGTTTGGAACAGGCCCTCAAGTCGCAAAATATCCCAGAAATCACCCAAACGCTGCTCAACTTAGCAGAGTTTATGGAACATTGTGACATCAAGGTTTGTCGCCTTCTTCGTCCTTTCCTGGCTGCAATTTGAAATTTGTTTCGTTTTTTGGCCAGCTAAGTAAAACATCAACTCGTGGAAATTTATCTCCACTTTTTCATAATATTATTGTCTGGGGATTTATCGATAATTGGTAAGTTATTGTTGCTTGTGCTATTCTATTGATTTTATGATTTGTGTTCTGGTAAGAGGCACAATGTTACCTTTATTTGTGTCTATTGTGTCGGATCAATCAAAGTAATAGATACATATCATTGTGGGCACGTAGAACAGAATCAAAAGCCAAGTCTAGCTCTACTCGTTTGTGACAATATGTTTAGACTTTCTATGTATACAATACTTTAAATATAATTGTTTCTTTCTCTTCATTCCAGGGATCCTTTACACTGAATATAGAATTGCTTGGTCAATGTGCCACAAAATGTCGTGCATATGCCAAGGCTCTTCATTACAAAGAAGAAGAATTCATCACGAAGGAAGCCACCACCGACACCCTGGAATCTTTGATCAGGTTACACAGTAGTTAATGTGCAGTCACATTTCAATGAGTTCAATTATTTTTGCTCTTTTTTTATAAAAGGGTATTATCGTGCCTTTCAAGATCAGGTTTGTCGTCGAAGGTCCTGAGATATCTTGCTAAAATTACTTAGGATAATGCAAAATTAACAAAGTTAAGAAATTTTATGTGATACTCATACCCATCGCTGGTTCAGTTGTCAAGAACGCTTTGAGTCAAGAGAAGAATTCTCTGTGGTGTTTTCATTTTGAGAGTTTTCAAATTTGTACTGTGGTGTGTTACGAATTCTTTTCACATTGTATCGAATTTAAAAGACTATGTAGACTATGTCAAAAGCAGGAAGGTCATGCGCGTGTACATCTTTCCGTGCTATCCTTCAGACTTTTATGTAAAATGCGAATCCTAATGTATTTTAATTTTTAGCTATTTTTCACAACAATTTTAAATTGGCATATTGACATTAAAATGTTCGCTTTTAGCATCAATAACAAACTACAAAATCCAGAAGCTGCACACGGCGTTTTGGTGTATGCCATGAAAAATGCTAAGATTGATCTGGTATGTCAGCAACTTTGCATTGCTTTCTTAAACGGAAAATCTGATGCATTCTTAAACTCTTTCAGTAAACGCCTGCATTATCATAATAGGAACTTAGATTTCACTGTTTGAGCTGAAAAGAACAAGTTTTACACAAACTCATAGAAGATCAATGCTTAGAGGCTTAAAATATTTCAAATCTGTAAAGTTTACCCTTGCAACTTTTTATTGCAATTTACTTTGTTATTTATTACATTTGTTATTATTTCCCTTACTAGATTAAGATTAAATAAGAAAACAAGAAATCAGCAACGCTTTTTACAACACTTAATCCTTCTCTTTATCTTTTCACCAGCAACAACCTCATCCAAATTTTCTCATTTTGTAATACTAAGAAATTTCAAAACCTGGCTACTGATAAAATAGCCAAATAAGGTATCCTTATGTTTTTAGTGATGTTCGCTGTTGATTTCAATATTCTAAATAATCTCGATATATTCCATTCGCAGAAAGTTCAGCAAAGATGGTATGAGAAACTGCACGACTGGGAAAATGCCTTGAATGCATACGAAAAGAAATACCAGCAAGATCCGAATGACAGCGATCTTTTGTTAGGAAGAATGAGATGCTTGGAAGCTCTTGGCGAATGGTAAGATTATCCTCATTCTGGAAGTATGTTAAACATTAATAAGCAAACTAATAGATGGGGACAAGGCCAAAGGCTCAAGGGGGCTAAACCCATTTTGTTGATGCCGACAAGAAGCCCTTATTTACCTCTAGTTATTGTTTTATGAAGTATATTTTTAGAAGCTGCCCTTTTTTCCCTCGTAACGACCCCCCTGTGATGTTCCTATGTACTTTTCTCTAAAGTCTTACTTTTTCAAAATTTATCTTACTAATGTATCATGGCATTTATTCATGATTTTAACAAATGCATGTTCTTTTCTTAAGTATTGTTTGATCCGTACGATACCTCACAAAATTCACTTATAGCCCTCAAAAGACATTCCATCATTTGCCTATACGTATGGGTATAAATTTCTACCTCAAATCTTGGTATGAAACCCATTTCTATTTCAAGGCGGTTTTTGCATTTCTTACATAGAAATTCTCTGCCGTTTTACTTTTTTTCTAAATCTTTTTTCATAAAAAATTTTTATAAGCCAGAAACAGTCGTTCTTTTTTCAGTCTGCAAAACTGCAAGCCTAAGTCTTACAGTGAATTGAATGCTACATACGAGAATTACATACGGATAGTTATTTTTTCGTGAATCCTACATTAAATTCGTCCTTTTTGATTGCTTATTGCATTCTTTTCCTGTTTCTAGGGGTGAGCTGCACAAAGTAGCATGTGAAACATGGCCTAACGTGAGTGATGACACACGACAACATATGGCTCGTATGGCTGCAGCCGCTGCCTGGGGTTTAGGTATTAGATGATGCTATAAGCATTCAATTCTTGTTTTCCTTAAACAAATATTTCAAAGGTGTTTGACTTTTATCTTAATTGAGATTTGTACCATATAGAGTTTGTTGGTTGAAGGTCTGTCCTTAAAAGCTTGACTCGATGACATGGAAGCATAGTCTTGGGATGCTCTTGATATAGACTCTGCCTTTGAAAAAAGCAAACATCCTACAAAATACTGAAAGCTTGTCGTATGATACTCGTCAGAGTTTAGAACGGCAGAATCAGGACCAAAAGGTTCAAGGTGAAAAATATATGTGTTCTTGTCACGTAGGCCTAGAATTGCACAAATATAGTGCATTAGCTATTTTGCCATTGCAGCGTCTTGGTTTTGTATATGCTTTTTGTTTGCAGTATATAATTCGTTCCCACCTGTCTTTCCTTCCAGGTGAATGGAAGAGTATGGAAGAGTACACATGCATGATACAAAGAGAAACACTTGATGGGGCGTTCTATAGGGCTGTTTTTGCACTGCACCAAAGCAACTTCACACGAGCATCTAGCGTAAGAAATGCTATGTTTCTCAAAGTTTTTATAATATGATCTGAGTAAATGTATGTATTTGAGTAGAGATGAGCTGGCTTGCCTAATTTTGATTCCGCTTTGTATATGACCCAGCCTAATTTGCATTGGTTTAAGTGATGCATGGCTGGGAAAAGCTGGTAATGAAAAATAACACAGATATTATTTATAGCTTTGTTGTGATGACGCATATTTATCTTTACCCCTGAAGCGACAAGCAGCAACAGGCCAAAACTCTCTGCTACATTTACATCGCTCCGACGCAACGCTGTAGCATCTTTTTGAAAGAGAAACGCTTCTTGTATACTCATTGCAGATTTTCCGATTATGACTCTCAAAAATTACCTACAATTAAAGTCTGTTGTCCTCATAGAAGTATGAAATAATTCAGTTCAATTTTTGTATATCGAAACAATTTAAATTTGTATATAAAAGAATTCAATTTTCTTTCTTATAGTGCATCGACAGTGCCAGAGACCTGCTCGACACAGAGCTTACAGCCATGGTCGGGGAATCTTATAACAGAGCTTACGGGGTGAGTCAAATGAATTTCCAGCATGTCTATTGTTGCCGCAATTGATTCATGTTTATTTTATGATATTCCCTCTGGAATTTTTGTTTTTTTTGTTAAACGTGCGATTTCTCAAAGGAATTGTTTTAAAATGGAAATGAAAATTGCAATGATAGTTATAACTATCAATGGCGAAAAGAAAGATATTAAGGGCTTTATTTGAGTGGCCTTTAGGATAACATAAATAAGTTTGCAGAATTTTATGTTGGTTAAGAAAAAGAAATTGCATTGTTTTTTCTAAAAGTTGATCTTTCGTAGTTATATTAGATTTAACAATCAACCATGTTTTGCACTCTTCCAAACCTTTAATATATTATGAGATGTGTGAATAGTTTTAGAGATCATACTGTATGTGGTAAAGCATTCTACTGCAACGCCAGTCAGTTAGGCAATTTTTTATTTTCTAATAAAAACATGGCTCATAATGTTTCGAATATGCGTTCACAACCCAAACATGTTACATTTTTTATGCGGAGTCACTTCTCCACAGGCGATGGTTACCGTGCAAATGTTATCCGAGCTTGAGGAAATAATTCAATACAAATTGATGCCAGAAAGAAGAGAGGCGATAAAACAGGCCTGGTGGTTCCGTTTGCAGGTTAATTAACACATCTTGCTTCCTTTCTTGTCGCAGCAAACATTTCTGTGTAGAATTTTTTCAGCTTTAGTGGTTTCGCCACGTTTGTCAACCCGATTTGCAATTCTTTCATTTGCCTTTTTCACAAATAACCTACCCAACTGTGCAGTCTTATGTTTGAAATGACATTAATCTTGCTAAAAGATCAGGAGGATGTTTTTCAATAATTTTGAGAATGGAATTTACTAAGAAATAAGCACTTTTATGTTAAAGGTTTTTCAGAATTATGGCAGTTACTCATGCAACCACCAAACTTTAATGGGGGTGTACATATAACGAAAAGCCAACATTGCAACCATTTTATTCATTTCGCGCCATTAAAAGGCTTGGGTTCATTAGAAAGCTGGCTGGATGATAAAAACCTATGATAAGTTTTTATTTTGTTTATCTCGCTCACGATAAGGAAAAAGTTATTCAAAGTTTCGTTAAATTTTTAGAATTTCTTTCATTAGATTTCCTGGCAATTAATTATTGTCTTTGTCGTCTTTAGGGTTGCCAGCCAGTTGTCGAAGATTGGCAAAAGATTATTCAAGTTCGCTCTTTGGTTCTTGAACCACAAGAGGACATGCAGACTTGGCTCAAGTATGCAAGTCTCTGCCGGAAAAGTAAAAGATTGGTAGGTCGACATCATGCTTTAAACAATGAATGTACTGAAACACTATGTACTGAAACTTACGGTGGCAATCTCTTTAAGAA
This sequence comes from Rhopilema esculentum, assembly GCF_013076305.1. Next base: position 3,418,965 of record NW_027019365.1, on the reverse strand, counting down.
TTATTGATGGCGATTTTCACCGTAGCGATAACTTTGATTGGAGTGGGGCCTCTAGCCAAAGTCAGAGAGAGGTATGAAAGAATTGGCTTGATTTACTAGCTCCAAAAGGATAGCAAACACGTGGTTCTTCCAGTCAACTATGTTAAGTCCAAAAAATCAATATGAAAATTTAACCATTTTATTTCAATAGATAGCTCTTAAACTCTTACATTGACTAAAATTCATTTATCTTGAAACAGAGTGCCATTCTAAAAGGTAACCGGACTTCGTTTTTTGAGGTATCTGGTAAATATATTTTGTTTTAAAGGCTGTTGTTGTCCCGCTTGAAATAGGTTGACATCCAATCGTGTCCCAGTTATTTTTAGAAGTATCTGACTCAACTATGAAGATGTTATTATGTACGTATGGACGGCATAAAATTTGTTTCTGTTATGTACTTATCAACGACACGAATTCAATCTATCTCAGTAGTTTACAGCCAGTATTTGCATCTTAGGCCCTTTCCCACAAAACGCTCGTCATGCTGCTTGGTGTTGACCCAAGTAAAAGCCCGGACATGCCGATACCCGCCACATACCCAGAAGTGACATTTGCATACATCAAGCACATGTGGAAAAATGATGAAAAGGTTGGCAGTTTATAATTCCATGTCTCGACTCTTTGTTGATAGGCACTTCTGTAAGCTTTTGTAATGTGATATGTTGGAACAACTTTTCACCTAAAACTTTCGCATAAGCGAAAAAAGCCAAAAGTTTTCCAAGAAATCAAAATGATCTGGAGAGCTTTCTACCTGAAAGTTACCTGCAGCGGAAATTTGACATTTAGATTTATATCTCCTGTTCTGTATCTTTCTGCCATCAGAAGTTCAGATTTTTATTTTCATTGAATGTTAAAATCATCAGCGCTATTTCCAATATAACCTGTTGGAAAGGAAGCTCTTTCCTTTCTTTCTTCATCACGTTCCACTCTGAAGTAAGAATGTCTACTTAGGCCTTCACACAATTTACCAGTAGCAACTCCCGTTTGTTTTTAGCAAGAAGCATTTCAAAAACTGACTCACTTTGTCAATTCGACACTCCAACAACATACAATGCACGCAATTTCTCCCGACGAGAGAGACCAAGAACAAAGACAAGCTTTGCTTAAACTTCAAGCACGGTACGTATGATGATGTTTTCATGAATTTTTGAAATGGAAGCAGAATTCTTTAAACCTGCAATCGTTGGCTGATTAGTATGACGATAATAAGGAATAACATTTTGTATTTGATATTTTTGTATGCAGCTTACAATCAAATCTAATTAGCAAGATCGATCATTATTCTTGTCGTACAACCCTCTTTTGAGCAAAACTTAAGGGTGTCAAGAACTTTTTTGTAACCCTCTGCAGGTGTTCTCTGCATATGATTGTACCAATGTGGAGTCTGGTTATTTGTTTAATGAAGTCTTTGAACGGTTTCGTTTCAGTTGTTACCTGAAAATGGGTAACTGGATGGTTGCACTTGAAGGCATCAACAGTCGAACAATACCCCTCATAATGCAGTATCATGGCAAAGCAACTGAAAGTGACAGGAATTGGTACAAAGTGAGTGGAACATAATCTTCTAAGCAATGACCATCATGTTATGTAGTATTTTTAGATTTTGGCATTTTTAATTCCCAGACAGACGATTGATTCCTTAATGCCATGCGTAGTTAAAAAAAGCCTTAAAAATTGCACAGGAAAGCTGAAACATAACATACTAAAGTACTTTTCGTCAAAAACTCTCCAAGTCTAAACTTCTGATAATGACAAAAAACCAAGCGAAATGTAGGTCCATGTGCAAATCCTAGGTGACCTGAGAGCGCTTGCTTGACTGGGTTCATGCTTTAACCAATCAGCGACATAGTTGAAGAGAAAATAAACTCTCTCTACTAACATAGGTAGTGATGTTTTGTTTTTATATAGACAGATTCCAAAATGGCATAAGGTGGTAATTTGAATATGCCTACTCAATACTTCAAAACTTTTGTTCCTTCATTTTATGACTGATTGGGTTCTCAAATTAATTTTGAGTTTTTGTCAATTCGTATCGAGTTGAATCGAAATTCTAGTGCAATATTTTTGAGAGAAAGATGGATCGCACTGACTTTGAGCCTTTTTTGCTTTTAAAGAATTCATATTAAAGTAAAAGCCTTCTTACTGAATTCTTTGAAGTAGCTACTTATGCTAGTCATTTAATCTTAATCATTGTCCCTTGAATGAATTCACATTTGAAAAATGTATAATGGTTTTGTGTTTGCTTTTGTGAAATTGATATTATTGATATTACTCTTAGGAAGAGATGATGTCCTTAGATTCGTATCGCTTCCTAATTTTTCTTCCTAATTATGCACGTATATATTTAGGAGCAGGTCCTTTTCACCATCTAACTGATATCCATTGTATTCGTTTGATTGACTATCGTTGATAACTGAATCTGCTGCTTTTGTTACGACGCTATCCACATCTCATTGATCCCTTGTTTTGTAGGCCTGCCATTATTGGGCTTTGATGAATTACGAAGCTGTTCTGTACTACAAGCATCGCAGTTCCACAACCGATCTTAACCAAGCTGCTCAGGCGCAACCAGGTTCTCCAAAAGGAAGCTTGGTAAACATTGCACAACTTCGTCTGTTTACATTTGACTTTTGAAGTCGTGATTTTCCTAACATCACAATCCTTGAAATGATTCCGACGCAGAATGTCTATTCATTACTTATATTCACCACTTTTAGCCGAATAATGTGAATGTGGCAGCGTGTAGATATCGTTTTGTTGTTTTCACAGACTGCACCTGAAGTGGCCCATTCGTACACTGTCCCAGCTGTACATGGTTTCTTCAGATCAATTGCCCTTTCCAGTGGCAACTCGTTACAAGATACACTAAGGTATAATTTTGCGATTTTCATTGATATAATAATAATTGCCAGTTTTCGTGATATTTGTTTCTTGTACCAGATACATAAATCATTGATATCTGCCATCAATTCATTTTTTTTGGATTTGTTTCTACCTATGCAATCAATTTATCTCAATATCCCTATAAATCTGGTAAACGCTTATGAACATACATAAAATTGAACGAAAATCTTCTTGGTGGATAACATAAGTTTTTAGGATATTTTGGGACATTGCAGGCTGTATTATTGTCCGTTCAAATGGATGTTTGTGACTTAAAAGGTAAAATGTTATGCATTTTGCAACATTTTAAAGGAAATATAGTTTTGAGAAATCAATATGAGCGAAAAAGACATTGCCTGATTAGGAAAAAGAAACAGTCTGATGTTAGCAGATGCATAATGACTGATGTCTTGCTCTTCGGCGAAGAATCTTGTTCAATTTTGAAATTGACTGCAAAATCTAAATCTTTTCAGGTTGCTGACTTTATGGTTTGATTACGGCAACAGCCCAGAGGTCTACGAGGCATTGGTTGAAGGGATCAAAACTATTCAGATAGATAACTGGTTGCAGGTTGGTATGGCTGATTCCTTCAATTCACAACCCATTCCTAGTCACAAAAAGAACGACAAGGAAATACTTGCATTCCTAATATCTGTGTGATATTTTACTAGTTAGGCTACTTACAGAATACGAGCCTCTGTGTAGCGTCATCAGAGATTCTGTTTTATGATTCACTCGTATTATACTTCTTTTAATTTTTAAAGGTCATCCCGCAACTAATTGCTCGCATTGACACCCCAAGACAGTTAGTTGGCAGGCTGATTCACCAGCTTCTATCTGATATTGGGAAGCACCATCCACAGGTAATGGCCTTTGCTTTTAACTGACTATAAAGTTTCTTTTTCTTGGACTGCGTATTTCTATAGTAACGAGTATGTTTATATTGGCTGAGGTGGCATTTATGAGCCGTGTTTAAACCACGCAAACTAACGCTGGTACATCCTACTATCATAGCTGTTTCCAAATTTTCTTTGATATTGAAAATGCATAGTTAATCAGGCTATCCTTTTACAACTGTTTTTTTGGTAACTCCTTTAAACAGAGTGTAGCCATCTGTTTGGTATCTTCAGCCATTGTCTAACGAGGCTCTACATATGAAAGTATCTAACGAGGCTAATACGTATAAGCCTTCCACTCTAGCTCGTTTAAAAGGAATCCTTATATAATTACCGTTGCTTTTTTTCATTTAAAATTTAAACTCTTTACCCTTTTTGTTTTAGGCTCTGATATATCCTTTAGCAGTAGCCTCGAAATCTGCAAGTATTGCCAGACACAACGCTGCTAACCAGATACTCAAAAACATGTGCGAACATAGTCAGATTCTCGTCCAGCAAGCTATGATGGTCAGTTACACTTCACCATCCATTTTTTATATATTTTAAATAATATCAGATGCTGTTTTGATCCTTTCTTGATGCTTCTGCTGGGCAATTGCCCTGTCTTCTGGTTTAACTAACGCATTTATGTTGAAATCAGTTCAATTGCGATGCTATAAGGCAACTCTCTAGCAGAAAAACAGATTTGCACGGAAGCTTTTTCTGCGAGCCTTAGGCCAAAGATTTGAAACAAAACTATCTGTACACTGTTTCAAGATGTCAGTTATTTTAAGGGTTTGTTAATGAAGGATTGGTGTATTTATAACAAAGAAAAGGAACCATTTTCATGTATAAGATATACCCAACAGTTTATTACCGCTATTTCCTAAGGTCATTCAATCGTTAGAAAGATTTAGTGCATGGTTATTGCCTTAGTGCAGTTCCTACCAGCCTGTTATATCGTTTTATTATTTAGCCATCCCCAACACAGTATGAATAGCTGTTTGTTATAAGGCATGGACTTTTAAATGTTTTATTCAATTTCATTCGAAAGGTGAGTGAAGAACTGATTCGTGTTGCCATTCTTTGGCATGAGCTTTGGCATGAAGGTCTTGAGGAGGCATCTAGATTGTATTTTGGTGAGAGGAATGTCAAGGGGATGTTTGCAGTTCTGGACCCTCTGCATCAAATGATGGAGCGTGGAGCGCAAACATTAAATGAAACGTCATTTCAGCAGGTGGTTTGAGTTTTATGATATTTTGGTTATCACCTTGTACCTTGCTAATCTATAGGATTTCCTTAGATTGGATCACTGCAAAATTTTTGCAATTCGTACAAAGACCCAAATATAGTTTAGGTGAATTGTTTTTTTAAGGCAAAAATGCAATAAAGAAATATCCCAATTCCCAGCACGTTGTTTGTTAAAAATTGTGAATGTTTATCAACAGTTGTTAGTTCTGATTTTTAATCTTGTTAGACGGCTCGAAGATAACCTTTTAGCATATTAAAATTGGTCAGAAAGAAACTTGCATTGAAAGTTATCATTAAAGATGAGAAGTGGAGCTGGTCAATCTATGTTGGTGGCCTGTTTAAAATTTGTGATATTAGATTTAAGCCTTGATTTAGCAATTTCTTTAAATTTTAAATGTCTGTCGTTTTAAAGGCATATGGAAGGGAACTAATGGAAGCCCAAGACTGGTGCAGAAAATATCAGAGATCTGGAAATACAAAAGATTTAACACAAGCCTGGGATCTATATTATCACGTGTTCAGGAGAATATCGAAACAGCTTCCTCAGGTGATTTCTGCTATAAAGCCCCTATTTCCTTTGATTTTCTTGTTTAATTTATAGAACACACCTGACATAAGAAAGTTAGAAAAATCTTAACGAAGAGAGTAATTTGTATTCAATGTATTCAATAAAGTTGAATTTTTGTTTAGGAATTTCTAAGCTGTGTGTTATAGAATGTAACAATTTTTTGATGAAGCTATTAATTTTTATTTTATCATCAGCCCTTTGCTTTTACTTAGACAACTCTGTATGAATGTTAAGAAAAATCTAATAAATTTTCGAATCCTGCCATGCCACATCTGCAATTTGGCAGTGACCTTGTCCTTCGAGCCTATTGGCACCAAGTAGATATATAAATGTCTTTTTGTAGCTTTTAGTATGTTATACCATGTTTAGTCATATGCCATGTGTCATATGTCGTTATTTCATGTGTCATATGTCATGTGTCATGTGTCATGTGTCATGTTTGTTGTCATATGTCATTCTGTTGTAACAAATATTACTTTTGCATTTGAAGCTGACATCCTTGGAATTGCAATATGTCTCTCCGAAGCTGTTGACTTGCAGTGACCTGGAGCTGGCTGTTCCTGGCACTTACGAGCCTCATAGACCAATTGTTCAAATCAAGCAAGTCAGTACGACTTTGAATGTGATTACGTCAAAGCAAAGACCAAGGAAACTAAGTATCACTGGTAGGTCAACTTATATAGGCTATTTGCCTTTGTCATTACAATGAAAGTATACAATTCAATATTAGGTTGAACCCATATCATAAGAAACCTGAGCCTGTTTTGGTCTGCCACATTCTGTTGCGCGTTCGATACTTTGAAATTGTTATACAATATATTCTTTGCCATTTTCCTTTTTCGCGCTTTGCAATAATCTTACCTAAAATTGGTTTGGCTAATGATAATATATGAATAGCCAGATATGAATTAAAAAGTCTAACATGCTCGAACATGCTCGATGTTTTGGTTACTGATGAACATGAGGATGATAAAATAAAGTTTTTTAAGATGATTAACTTTTGTAACAGGAATTAAAGAAAATGTTATCGATACCACCATTTGCTGTTTGTACAATTGATGATCTCTTCAAAAGTGTTGAAAAGGTTTTGTTTGTTTTTAGGAAGTAACGATCAGGAGTATATGTTCCTACTGAAGGGTCATGAAGACTTGAGACAGGACGAGCGTGTTATGCAGCTGTTCGGTCTTGTCAATACTCTACTTGCAGCAGATACAGAAACATTCAAAAGACATCTTGGGTAAGATACACACCAAGGCTTCTCGTCACCATTTTATTTTATGGATTTCTTTAAGGACTAGGAAAGATAGTCAGCAAATGTGAGCAAGGGAGCGGGCGTTGAATATTAGGAGTGATTTTAAAGAGTTTTATACATAGGTGCAACAAAAGTGAATAAGCCATTAATTTTATATTAAAGGAAAGAAAAGCTCTCTGAAATGTCCGTCCAGGCACATTGATATCGGAACGACTCTAACGTGTACTAAAGGAGTGTTTATCTGTTAAGAGGCATGTAAAAAGTCTTCATGGTAAAAACGCCAATCTTTTGCTTTAGATTATGCTCGCCTAACACTCCTTCTTTGTATCAAGCTCAAATCATAGATATTTTTATAGCAGCTTCTGTTTATCTATGATCATCATTATTCTTACAATCCCCTGTGACTGTACTATATGACCCTTCTTTTCTTCCTACCAAGAATCCAAAGATATGCCGTGGTTCCCTTGTCCACCAACTCTGGCCTAATTGGATGGGTGCCTCATTGTGATACTTTGCACACACTGATACGAGATTACCGGGAAAAGAAGAAAATACTGCTCAACATAGAGCATCGGATTATGCTAAGGGTGATTAATTTGCTATTGTAGATCAACTCTTGTCATAATCAGCTTTGCCTGCCTGTAAGGCTTTATCTGGTCGGTGGCATTTGCGTATGAGAAACACCTGTATTGTAGAGTACTGAAAAACGCCTTGCATTGTGTGGGTCGATGGGAAATTTCCTCAAATTGTCACCACTTTGAGTTGAGATAAACCCTGTCTGATCCACGATAAAACTAGTTAAATGATGCAAGCAACAGATGACTGTGATTGTGAGGGAATTTTCATATCAAAGCCTTTGAAAGCTGATTGTTAAAAATAGAACCGACCGAAGTAGTAGTTTGAAAAACGGAGTCGTTTGTTAAGAATTTTTCCTGTTTTAGGTGCTTTGGTTTCAAATTTGATCTTCGTCTGCAAAATAGATAAAAACGTGTAATAGAATGTTAGATTTGAATGGGTTAAATGTTAGAGAGAAAATGCAAAACTTCAAGATTGTGTCTATGCAAGAGCCTTCATGAAGTTTTGCTTGTAATTGACGATATATCAGAAGTTTGCTATATTCGAATGGATGTTTCACGGTGCGATATAGTTCGCAATGACCCAGAGGGCTTGTGTTTACGATTGGAAATGACAGTTACTTATGACAACCAAGAAATAATCAGTAATACCCTGTCAAATTACCAAAAGATCTTTGGCCGATTATTGAAATCTCTAATGCAGCTTAGAAGATTTCAATTTATTTTGTAATAGCAAAAACTCATCGCATGGATTTAATTTGATTTAAGTTCTAGTAAGAAGATATCTTAAAACGGATTCGCTAAGAACATTAAATGAACAGCGTTTGTGACAATTTTATTGATGGGTTCCATGTGTACACATGTTCATAACAGGATTCTCTTATTCATTATACATTATGTCTTAGTGGTTCAATGAACCCCACGCTTTCCTTCTAATGCATAACCGGTCATTTGAAATCGTTTTAATCTCTTGGTCAGCCATGCCTTCTTGCTCTTGAAGCTCTACTTAAGAATTTCCTGATTTTAATTTAAAGTGATGTTGATATGTTAAGCAGGTGTAATGAAAAACATTGAGTTCTAGACTTAAGATTTTTATGGAGATAACTTAACTAAAGTTTCGGACAAAACTAAGGACATTAGAGCTGGGTTAGAGCTGGGTTGTGACTAGGTTGTCACAACGGATTGCATTATTTTTGTCATCTTCAAAGGTTAAAACGCTTTTTGGTCTTTGATTGTTTTTCTTCAAAAAAAGGTAAAATTCAAAACCTTTAGATGTTTAATCATATGATGAAAAAATTGTCAGATTCGCTAACCTACCGCTTGTCTAATCATAAATTACCCTTTTGGAAGTTTTGGAAGCATGGCAGATTTCTAATAATGGCGTTAAAACCCCATGAAAGCAAAAGAGATGAAAAGAGCAGCAATTGCCTCTGCTAGAATCCACTGTGTGAATATACAATAACAAACTAAATTACAGTGAAACGATAACGGAGAACTGTATAACAAAAGATCTGAGGTGACTGTTGTTTGGAGGTGACCGTTGTATGGAGTTGACCGTTGTTTAGATATGACCGTTGTTGAGAAGTGTTCGTTTTTGGGAAGTTTCCGTTGTAGGGAAGTTTCCGTTGTAGGGAAGTATCGTTGTAAGAAAGTGGTCGTTGTAGGGAACTGGCCGTTGTAGGAAAGTGTCCGTTGCTGTGAAGTGGTCATTGTAGGGAAGTGGCCGTTGCAGGAAAGTGTCCATTTTTGAAAAGAGTCCGTTGTTGGATATTTTCGTTGTTAGTTATTCTTTAGGGCTATGGTCTACTTTGAAAGGCAAGATTTTGAAACATAGATTATCTGTTATGTTTGCATCAATCCATTTGGACTGTCAAATTCCACTCATCTGCTACATTGTATTTCATTTTCTAGATGGCCCCAGGCTATGACCACTTGACCTTGATGCAGAAAGTTGAAGTTTTCGAGCATGCTCTTGGTAACACAAGTGGCGATGATCTAGCTAAAGTTCTTTGGCTCAAAAGTCCAAGCTCAGAAGTATATATATTTGCTTATATTTCCAGCTTTTTAACTTAATCAAAAACTGACTTTAGTAACATCAAAGTTTCAGTAACGTTATTTGTATCAGATGATGGAACATCTTTGCATAAGCTGTTGTCGGCGATGTTTTTTTAACTGCAAAGTTTAACTTCTAGGTATGGTTTGATCGTCGCACAAACTACACAAGATCATTGGCCGTGATGTCAATGGTTGGTTATATCCTTGGACTTGGTGACAGGTGCGTGGGAATGGTTAATATATTATGGTATCTAATCTAATCCTTTGTATATTATGAGCAGACTGCAGGAAATTGTAAGGAATAGATTTTTTCTTACTATCAATTTTGTCAATATTTTGGCTAACTGCTAATTAAATTCCTGTATTACCGGTCTGTCATATAGTTAAGGTTCTAAGTTGCAACTCCGAGTTTCCGAGTATTGCGATTATCTGGCATCAATTCGTAACAGTTAAATTTATCCCAAATAGAAAAACCCAAAAAAAATCCTTCAAATCCGGGGTGGACTGCCAGGTTTTTCGATTTGGCACCTACCTTCCCTGTCGGCATTGCCATAATTTTAACAAACATTTTGCATTATAATTGAGACTGCTCAACGGAGGTTATCACATATTTACGTCATCACTTTTTATGTATTACATGTCATTGGATATACTGTTCTTGGAAGACTCGCTCAACCGCTATTCTCAGAAATATATTGTGTTATACTACGTTTGCACTATGCTTGTCTTTTAGAGACCCTTTTTTCGTTTATCATCTTTGTTGCCTTATTTGTTAACCAGAAACCGAATCCCACCCTTGAAAGATTTGGTTCGACCGTTGCAATTTTGGTTTTTTGACTAAACAAACATTCTTTTCTCTTACTTTATAACTCTTAATGAATTCGTAAGATTCAGAAGAGATCATTTCCATAGATCTACCTTCTTTGAAATCTTTGACAGGCACCCTTCAAATCTCATGCTGGATAGAATGTCTGGCAAGATTCTACACATTGACTTTGGTGACTGTTTTGAGGTTAGTGTCATTGAAATTATCCTTTTAACCAAAATTTAAGATCTTTCTGTTCTTCATTCACGTCTTCGTTTGATTTTTTTACTTTGGTACAGAAAAGTAGCTGAAGCGGTAAACAGGAGCTGAAGAGCAAAATAAAAAGCGCATTTTTGTCTTTGCTGTTTTCTGAAACTTCCTCTTGGATAGGCTATGATTGCCAAAAGGTACAGCAAACTTACATTGCCAAAGTTGAACCACCACACAGAGAAATGTTTAGAGGACGAGAGTCATTGATCTATTACAGAAATTTTCTGCTGCCTGGAAGGTACTTCTGGATGGCCTTAACTTCTGGGTGGGTTTAACTTTTGAGTGAATTTAAACGTGTGAAATATTGTTTTTAAAGTATCGTGGTATTATAATTTTTATTTCTTTCCTAAAGGTTGCAATGACCCGGGAGAAGTTCCCAGAAAAAATACCTTTCCGGCTGACCAGGATGCTAACTAATGCAATGGAGGTGACTGGAATCGACGGAAATTATCGCCTCACGTGCGAGAGTGTCATGAAGGTCTTGCGAGAAAACAAAGACAGTGTCATGGCTGTGCTGGAGGCATTTGTCTACGATCCATTATTGAACTGGAGACTTATGGACAGTAAGTTTCAATCTGCCAACTCCTCCTGTCTTATGACCATTTTGATATTTAGTGACGTTTATTACATTTGTCTACAGGTCTGACACTTGCCAATTTCCTTACATTATAGACCTTGAGTTAGAAATGACATGAAGGAAATAAGTATGGTTGGTCTGTATAGCTTACTTGCAGTGATAATTTGAACTTGTAAACTGCTAAGTGTGTTATAGGTTTAGATAACATTTAAGTTTTAGACCGAAATATGGCAAAGAAAATCATGGTTGCGTAGTCTTATAAGTACAGTCCATCAAATACTTTTTTGGTTTTACGTATGATGAGATATTTTTCACCGATGTCCATGTCATGTTATATAGTTATCAAGTGTGGTAAAAACATAAGTATAACATGTAGTGCAACTCATCATTCCCAAAGTTTCTCTACATTTACAAAGAAGCTCATAGCTGTCAAGTTTTTTTTTATTTTTTGTCTGTTGGACTTGGATGTTTAAGCTCAGTTGGGTTGCTGCGAGGCTTAATCCAGCTCAGTTTAGTTTGCACAACTGAGAAGTGGCTTACCGTTCTTCTTTGAACTGAACAGCTGATGGATTATCATGGATTATTCGCGAAACAGCAAATCACAATCACTGTGTAGTGTTTGTTGAAATTAGTAATTAAGAATTTAATGAATTGCTTCAAAAAACAACTAGTCATCAGATGTTTTTACAGAGAAGTATGGTTATTGTGCTAAAAATTCTTCAAGCATGAAATTATGTATGGGTTCTGCATTTGTATGGAGTGGGGGGTGTCCTTCACTAAATAGCAGCTCGAGCCGAATTTTGAACATATACATAAACTATATACATACATATAGACTGCCAAATATATACATAAACTGCCACTAAGAATGTATCAGAATATTATATACCTAATAATTCAGAATAAACACTTATTTAAATTTGAACCTAAAAAGGGGACCAAGAATATCTTGAAATCTTTTTCATGCTAAACTTATTCAGGAATGTTGTTTAATCAATTACTAACATCAATTATCTTCATCAGCTTCATGCCTTCAATATGTTCCTGTATTGAAACTGTACCCCTAGGCTTTTGACCTACCCTAACTATTCTTGATAAGGCTGAACCCCTTCTCTTGAATTGCTGATTATGTTTCAAGGCATCCAACTTGCAAAGCATTTCTTTTTGTTTCCCAGCTGATTCTTTTCTACTTTGTTGTCAAGTTAAGTCGATGTTTGCGAAAAACCTCAAGCTTTTGATAAACAATGTTGTATTTGACTTTACTATCGCTTCTCTTTTCAGCACCAAAAGGAAAGCGATCTAAAGGAAGATCGGAATCTTATTCTTCTCACAGTGAAACTAACGGTAAGGAATTTCAGAGTTAACCTTTAGACAAATATTTGTTTTTTGACACTGGCTGGTGAGAAGATAATTGTATTATTGGGGGCTTCAACTTTGACAAGCGTTCATTTTTAAACAGCCTCGTTCAAAATAGTTTTCCCACATACAAAAGAGCCCTTTATTTCCGATTTCATTAGGTATCCTTAAATCAAATTTTCGGTGAATATAAAAATCATTTTGAAAATTGAGATTTCAAAACGTTTAGTATTAGCGAATTTAACATCCAATGCAACCTCAAAAAAGCCAATGCCTAGATCTTGAAACACCATGGACAGGGACAAGGAAGATTTACACGATGCACTTTTTTCTCAATTTGCACCTGCGGCACAAGTTCTTTTTTGGAAGAGATATTTCCCCCAATAAATGATTGAAAGCCGCTATGTATCCCATGGTAACGTGCGGAGAGAAAGTTGTCGAAATAAGCATGTCAAACTGTTAACCAATCAGGCGACATAGATCGTGTGTAATACTTATTACATATTTTGTCTTTTCTAAAGCAATAAACAGTCAACTCCGCTTTAAGTCACTCCTCTTAAAGTCACACTACTGATAACAGTCACATGAAATTTAGACCCAAATTCATAAAACTATAAATATTACTCCATTTTCAGTCACACTCCGCTTACTGTCACAAATTTTCAAGCAATCTTTGGTGTGACTATTACCTTGAGTCTACTATATATACATTGAAGTACATCAGAAAGCTCTAGGTGCACATTATCCTTATCTCCTCCAAATCCAGTTGAAGTACATCAGAAAAGCTCTAGGTGCACATTATCCTTATCTCCTCCAAATCCAGCATTTTAGTTCCTAGTTGTATACTGCACCACATCCAGCATTTTGGTTTCTTTGAGATTTCATAGCTGTACTTCAAAAAATCGCTCAGAAAACAAGCATGCAAATTTTCTTAATCTCCGAATTCCTTATGAAGTTCAGTTATGTAAACGACTATCGTGCTATTTGTTAAAAAATTAGATGCTCCTTGATAGCTATTCGTTTTTAAACTATCTGAATGTCTGAAGAAATTTTCCATTTTGTAATTTAGCCATATCGAGATAGAAATTGCCCTGTTCGTACTCTTAACGTAATTGTACAAAGTTTAGAGCTTTTAAAGTCGTCAATTCCTTTACCTAACTTCGAAGTTGAAAGTACGGGTTTACTCCTATTTTTACTCGGTTGTTTTACAATGTTGTTGTATGCAAACAATCTTTTGGTGGTACAAAACTTGAAAATGGCTTTGAAAAAAGCAAACATTTAGTAAACTAAAGCTTTTCGTCTGATACTCTTTAGAGTTTAAAACGTCAGAACGTAGATCGAAAACTCTACGCTAGGAAATATATACAAAAGTACTGTGTAGACAAAAGAAGTTCGTTTTCACCTTAGGACTCCATTGGTAACATTCTCAATAGGCAAACGGCACTGATTGGTCAACCTTTACAGTCATGTGCTCGTGTTTCTGATTGCCCTATTTCGATCCACAACTGGGTATATATATTTCCTAGCGTAGAGTTTTCGATCTATGTTCTGACGTTTTAAACTATGAAGAGTGTCAAACGAAAAGCTTTAGTTTACTAAATGTTTGCTTTTTTCAAAGCCATTTTCAATGTTGTTGTCAATATAAAAATTCTTCTATAGTTAAAACACTAAACCCTCTCTGTTAGCAGCCTCTTTTATCACACAAAGCCTCGTTCTGGTGCTTTCGGCTTCTATGCAGTCATTTTAAGTACTGCTTGTAAAGCGCCCTCAACTCAACTGTTCATATTTTTTGCGCTTAGTAATGTTTCCGTCACTGGATTTTCGTGAAAATCTTCGCATGCCGTCGGCTCTTAATGGGAAACTTCTTACACACGAACTTTCCTGTCTTTGCAAGTTGTAAATTTCGGTGGCTGTGAAGTACCTCTTGATTTATGGCATTCAATGGAAGTGATCTCTTGAGACATCTAGAGCAGCATTGTGTGCCGATTACCAATGCCATTAAACTGAGCAATGCGGCATCCTCCCGCAGCGTTTTCATAGCCCCTTTGAAGTTATAAGCAACCTTAGAATGAATGACTGCATTTTGCAAAGTGTTGCTATTTTTTATATACACAAACTCAATCTTTAATCGTGATATAAATAACTTTACATACCATTTTGTGCTTTTAAAATGGATGAATAGTTAGTTATACACCATATAAGTGTACAATTATCAAAGCAAGGTTTTGGGAGCTCTGTTGAAACTATTCACTGTTTGGTTTGAGAGAAAGAGTATTATATGTGTATTCCCTTAAATGGTAGTATTAACGCTTCTGGAGCAATTTCACACAGCTGAGAATATAAACGATCTTTCTCAGTATCTCCCTTTGAACTGATTATGAGAGAGTATTTGGTGATTTCTGAGTAACTTAACCGTCTAACTATAGGGGACCTTAATGAAATCTAAAAGTCATGCGTAAGATAATGAAGGGACGAAATAATGACGCTATCTTAAGTGTATTGAAATAGATGTGATGTATACGCTGTTTTACTTCAGCTTTTCTGTTTTGTAGATATATTGGAAAGCTTTGAAATGACAAGGGATCGGCCTCGGAAGCAACAGAAGGAAGTTAATTCGGACCAGCCACGTGTTTCGGGTAATTTCTCAATAGGCTTTAATTCATCACATGATAATAACCTTGCTTTAAGTTTTTATCCCCTTTTTTTAACTCTTCATAAACGCATCACAATTAGTTCCCCCAAAATTAGTGTCAAGCTTCAGGAGAACTCGCAAAACAGAGCCATTTCGCCTGCATGCTAATACTCGTCTCTATTCAACGAAGACCTAAAGATGACAATGCTTTATACCCGGATTTTTATGGAAATAAACCAACATGACAAGATCCTTCTGATTTGCTTTATGTAGCCAGCTAGTGTCCTCTGATCGATAACGTAAATGAGAGACCATTATAGCAAATTGTTTTCCTTCTTTTTTGTTCTTGTGCGGACAAAAATCCTGTTTTTAATTTTAGTATCACCTCCAGTGCTAAACAAAATACCGGCACGCCGAGGCTTACTACCGATATTGGTTGCTCACTACCATAGGAGGTTGCCAACTCGTGAAGAGTCGCCCCCTTTCCTATTCCAAATCGTGCTCCGGTATCTCTGAAATAGCTGACCCTCTATATAGCTAGAATGCCCACTAACTGGTACCGAGTTTTCAGTACCATCCGGGATCTTCCTTAATTTCTTCGCCTCTTTTCTCATATTTTCTTGCATTGTTTTGAATTATATGGTTTCATTGAAGGATGCTTTCGTAATCTTTTTTGTTTGCCATGTAACTTCATTGTGTTTCAATTACAGCCCTCAGAGAACCATTCTGCTCATGTTAAATGAATTTCGCAATAAATTGCCTATTAATTTCCCTGCTTGTGATAAATTGTTGGTATAGATTAAATAGGCAGTAAGAGATGAATTGGAGGGCAGGTTGCGATAGAAAGTGCTAAACGAAATGCTCATAAAATCACAGTAAGCTAACTTAGTATCGAAAATGTGACTCTATTTTATTTCCATTGGCATGTCGCCTCGTAGTGGCTGATTAATTTTTGAAATGAGACTATGTTGGAGATAACTCGATACAAGAAGCTTCTGTCAAATTTTAATCCAATCAAGTGATGTGTTTCAAACATAATTCGAAAATAGCTCATATCGCGATCATTGGTTTACAGTTTTGAGTGGATAAAGCATAATTTCATCCTGATTATCTCGGGATTTATACCATATTTCCTATTGCTTATAACCCAGTAGGACATTTGTAGTCTATATATCCGCATCGTTGCAATTGCTAATCAGACGTAAGAGAGAAAACAGGCTGTATCAGGATTTCGTAACACTCTTTCAGATATCCTATAGATATTCTCTTTAGATCCTGTAGATAGCGGCAGTTTATCCAATTGTATCCATTGCTTTTATCAGTTTCAAATATTCAGGTTATAAACGCTTTTTAGATTTAGCATGTACGGAAAATTTTAATCTGTTTAGATGACGATGACAACACTAAGCCAGAAGCTCTTAACAAGAAAGCCCTTCAGATTGTCAAACGGGTTAAAGATAAATTGACAGGCAAGTAATCTAGCATGCACAGCTTTCTATCGCCATCTTTCGATTTATGACATAAATTGTTTTATGATACTTTGTTCTCTGGTAAGGTGCTCTTTGATACGGTAAAACATTTTAAGCCTTAACGGATTCATGCAGCAATGATTCTGCTAATTTCTATCCTCTTTATCTCTATTCACGTAGACTCCCTTTTTATCAGTAAATGTCCATGATGAATCATTATCGATTTCCGAACCGTTAAAACGTATCATGTGCCTATGAACAGACTGGATTTCCGATGCAAAGATGGATATATGTTTCTGCCCTGCCCGTGTCCGAAAACAACATACTCAAAAGCAAGCAAGGATTGTCAGACCTTGATGTTATCAGACTTCATGCGCCACTGTCATTCTACAATTCCACAAACCTTTGACCTAATCTATAATATTCTCGACTCGACTATAACTGAATATTGACCATTTGTAAAAAGTGATTTCCACATAAAATGTGATACACTCCCCAGTCTCATTGGGGCTACTTTAAAAAGAATATTCGTTGTTGTTTTCAAAGTAAACACAAGATAACGGCTCAAGATTTCTGAAATGGCCTTTGAAAATACAGTATGCCCTTTTGCTTGATAATATCCTATTTGCTCCACCGCCCCCCCCCCCCCCCCCCTCCTACTCTGAAAAGCCCTACCAAATTGGTTGTTTACAACACTAGTATGAACAGTTTTGTCGTTTTCAACCGTTCTTGTCAAGTAAAGTCTGTTTTTGGAAAAATAGGTTTGGATGTAGTACGTGTAGGAGATTATAGTGTAAATGGTAGCTAGTGTAAATGTATCTATTTTAAGGCAACGTTGTTTTGTGCAGGTTGTGATTTCAGCAGTGATGGCTCAATCGATGTAAAGCCTCAAGTGGATTTGCTGATTAAACAAGCCACGTCACATGAGAATCTCTGCCAGTGCTACATCGGATGGTAATATTTCGATTTATTGTCTCTTTTTGATTTGATTATATATAACACCTGCACTTTGTGTTCAATAACCATCAAAATTGTCTGCCATGCAATAGAAACTTGGACCCCGTTTACACGGGAGGAACGGGATCGATCCTAAATTATCAAATTGGATAATTTATTAGCCTCGTTTCCTATCCGTGCCAATTTGGGATCGATCCCACTTTTTCGAGCGTTTACACAAGACGGGTTCGATCCCAAAATGGAACGCTTTCTAAAGCGAACCCAAATTAGCACGGATAGTGGATCGATCCCTAACGTTCCCGTGTAAAGGGAAGGCCGATCCGTACCAGTTTTGGATCGATCCCGGCCATGATCGATCGCCTTTAAACCGGCCTTAGGCTGTTCTTTTCAAGCTTTCAGAAGTAGCAATTTGCTTCTTTCAATTTCTGAAGGCAAAGACTTTATTGAAATTACTCAGATTTAATTCTAGACTCCTTTCTGGTTATTGCATTAAAACGTGATCAAACAAGGGTTTGCTCATGTTGTTGGGCAAGATAAAATCTGGATGATATCAGATCATATCTGCCTGATTTTGAAGCCATGCTTTGCGGCAAAAGATTTGGAGTCTTGAAGCTTAACACAAATTTCTTTATACTTTATGATTCATCTTCTACCTAGTATTTCTCCAGTCCTTTAAAATTCTCAATTCCATGGATAAACAATATTTGTTGTAAGAAATTGGTCTTTCTCGTCTTCTGTTATAAATCTAGCCTCAATGAAAAGTCAGGTTTATGAATTAAATGCAATTAGACATTATCTCCAAGACAAATATCTACCTAACAGTTAATGTCGCTATTGAGATATACCTTGGTTTCATCAATAGCTCCATGTATTCAATTTATGTTTCAGGTGTCCATTTTGGTAGATTAGCCTTCGTAAAAGGCTGGATGAATAATTCACAAGGAGAACATCAAATCTGTTATTTTGTAATTATCTTTTCCAGTGTAGAATTTATAGCCCTTGGTATTGAATTATTGAATATGGTGAAATCTGATTAATTTTCTTTCCAAATTTAATCCCAGTACTTGATCATATTTCCTTCGCTTCTCATCAAAATTTTTCATTCCATCAAATAATAAATTTGTAATCCAATACAATGATTAGGTTGTTGAAGTCTGATGTTAATATTATGGCGTGATTATTATTGCGCACTGAAGATTTTTGTTTATAAAAGAGAGCTGGTAAAGATACAGTTATAATTCATTCCAGATGTTATATCAGATAATCTCTTGTAATACTACAAATTCTTAGTCTAGAGCTATGCTATAGATAGTTAAATTGAAATTACCAGGATTTTTACACAAATTGCTATAAACCCTGGAAATTGTATACGCAATTGTATACGCGTCTCTATCATTGAAAATTATGATGATGATTTTCTTCATTTTATATTTTCATGCAATTTGTCTAGGACGTTATTTTCATGAATAAACATTTAAGTCAAAGATCATACAAATACTTACATTTTGAAAGGCAAGAGCCCTGTTAACCTGGTTTCGCCCTAGGTGCGTTTCAGTTGAAACTGTCGATTTGTAGTGTAAATTTGAATCAAGGGCGAAGCAGGGTTAGTTTGATAACGACGCATGCGTAACACACACAAAATTAAAGGTGAGGATAGACAAAATGGCGGCGATCAACGTGTTATTGTTTGTGAACTTTACAGAATACAATAAATTGACTTTAAAACAATTATTCCGAGCGCGGCTTCGTACAATGAGAAAACTTTGCATTCGCGCTTTGCTTTGTTTTGCATTCAGCGCCATTTCTGTCATTACGCATGCGTCCTGAAGAAACTAACCTAGGTTCGCCCCAGGTTTGCGTTTACACCACACTTTATCAAAACTAACCCAGGTTCGACCTAGGGCGAACCCACCTTTCCAGACGGGTTAACTTAACCTCGTGCGAACCTGGGTTAGTTGTCATTTTTTGTGATTTTTAGAACCCGTGAGTATTTTGAATTAGTTACGTATTGTGACTAAATGGTTGATTTGCTTGAGTTGGCTATCTTATATTTGTCCTACCGCCAACCTGAAGTTATAGCCTATACTGATTTTATATACTGATTTGATGTCAAAAAATGCTATGGCCAGCCTTGTATCACTGGAAGTAAGTCTCGCTTCTTACATTAATGACGTCATTAGTTGTGAATTTGTTGTTTGATGATAACAATAAGTTTCGATTCAGTTTCAATTTGTTTTTTAATGGATTAGCTGTCTGTCATCCCCACGATGTGGTTTAAACCTTGTTGTCTTTCATTTAAACTTAAATTGTCTTTTCATGTTTACCGTCAATGAAGGACCATAATTCAGCATAATTTCATCTGCAGCCAAAAAATGTTCTGCTTCTCTTCCTGTAGATGGTTAGTCAATCTTCGTCCTCTTCGTCATCAAGTCCGTCTTTAACCAAAAACCCGTTAGTCGAAAATAAGGTTGCCTTTCTACGTAGGTTGTTGATGCTGCTCTTCCGGAAAGTTGAACCGCTTCCTTTGCTAGCGTCCTTCTCTGCCGTGAGCAAGGCACTTTCTCGTAGTCGGTCTTGATATGGTCCGTTAGATGCTATTGAACGACTAAGCAGTGTCTTATCCATGTATTGTTGGTTAGTGATATGGTATAGACCCTGGTTTTGCAGGCTCGAAAACTGTATTCCACTGAAACCCGTAGTGCCAAGACAAGGAAGAGTTTTCGTACAGCTGTGCCCGAAGTCGCACAATCTGTCTGTGCCATAGGAGTAGGAGGGTGCCTTCTGATAAACTTGCAAGGGAGACAATGGTGCCCACTGCATGCATCCCGGTAGAGTTGCATGATGACTGAGCTGGGAATGAGTAAAATATTGCGAAGGAGAGCATGTTTTTTGGTGCTTTCTGTGTTTGGCTCGACGATTCTTGAACCAAACCTGTGAAAATTGTTTAATAATGATTGCTTTAAGAATAGATTTGCTAAAAGCAGTTTTCAACCCCACTTTTGTAATGTATGGTATAATCTTCTTCGAGATTGATGTATTAAAGCAAGGGAGGAACAAAGCAAGCCCTCCCTCATGACAATAAAGATGTCATTAAAATGCTAGTTCCTAAAACTAATAGTCAAATATAGTGTCGTGTCCACTGTTTAAAAGGAAACTATTAAGGCAAGCGAAATCCAAGTACAACCTTGCCAACCTAAAAAAATTTGCAAATCGGCTGGGAATGAGTAAAAGTTCTGGGAAGCTATAAAGATCTTGGAATGAGTAAAATTTCCTAACAGATTGCAGTGTTACAGCCATTGCCTAGAAACAATGCCTTCACAAGACTTTAGTCGCGGAGTATTGCATGATGAAGAAGAAAAATAGATGTGGGCATTAGAAATTGAAAGGTCACAGAGCGCACCACCCCTGCCCCCAAATAGTTACGGGCCTGATGAAGAGGAAATTGACACCAGGGCCTATTATTTCATCGATGATTAAGAAGGTTGTCAGCTGGGGCAAATGTTTGCTGAGTCCCGTAAAGGACCGTTGGTTGTGAGTGTTATCATCAAGATTCCATAGCCGTTGAAATAAGTACTATGAAATTTCAGATATAGAAATTTACGTCAGATGTGAGCGCTTGGTGTAGCTTCAAGTAGATTTAAACGACCCCGCTTGGGTGCTTTTAATCTTGAAAGCCTGAAATAACTTTTCCTGGTCATTTTGATACAAAAATGATGTTGCTCCGGGAAATATGCATTGTGCATAAGAGAAAACTCTCCTGTCAGGGATAAAGAAAATGCCCTCCAAACAATTATGTAACTGATTATCCTTTGAAATCAAAGTACATGTTATAATGTCCCATGAAAGTTCTTGAATAACTCTACACACACTAGGGAATATGCTTTTATTGTCTTTTGGGCCCAAAAGATCTCTCTAGGGTGAAATAATCTTTGTGAGTTGATCGATTGTGATGGTAGCATCATTTTAGAAACATTTTAATTAAAGCACGAGGAAGGTATTCAAGAAGCAATACCATTAACTTCAAGTTTCATAAAGATGGAAATAAACCTGTAGTTCAAGTTTGCACATATGCAACTTAAGTTTTTTCTTACTACTCTGCCTTACTTTTGAACACACGGCAGTTTTCAAGTTCCTCAACTGGATGTAGTATTATGTCTCCCGTATCTCTGGAGGATGTGCCGTGAAGTTCGAAACAATTTCAGCATCCAGCTGGTATCAGGTAATGCCTGTGGTAAGTGAAAATCTGTTCAAAGCTACTTAACTTCGTGAGAGACGTACTATATCTTCTTATTTTAAAAGAGCGGCTTTGCTTTCAAAGGAAAACGGTCGCATACCTGCACAGAGAGTCTGAGAGAGTGAAGGGGCAGAGATATATACGAGGATGCAAGCAAGATTTAGAAATTGATGTGGATTTTTAGCGGTTAATTTATAGAGCAAAGCTGCAAGACGTCTGTTTTATAAAGGCTTCAAAACCTGTCTGACTACTTTTTAAGCAATTCATAAAATTGACTGAAGATAATTTTCATCTTCTATGATAAATTATACATTTTATAAGAAAGATGTAAAAAGCAGGGCCGCGTTGTCCAAGTCTCGCCTTTTCTCTGACATTTATGTGCCTTTTATCTCACTAAGGACAAATTCATCATCTGAATGATGTCATCTGAATGACAACAAACCGAAGCTGCCGTAATACATCTCCATTTTATTTTTACTTGGAAATTTTGCATAAGTTTTCAAGGGATTGGTAGGTACCGGGCTACGAAGAAAGCAGGGACTCTCCCAAAAAGTATCTATAAAATTGTTAGCAGAGGTAAATATTTTAGCACGGAAATACACCACGGCCTTTCCTGGTGTAAGCTTCCAAACAATAAAAATTATACATTAAAAGAGGTATACCTGAATCCTTGCCTCAGGTAGGCCCGTGTATGCGGCCAGTTGTTCCCGCATCACAACGTCCGGGTAATGGTTTGCCTCGAACGCGTGTTCCAGTGCCGCGAGTTGCTGGTGCGAGAATGCTGTTCTCACTCTTCGATGTTTTCTGCTATGCGTGTGATATCGGGCTTCAAAAATTACATCTGATAATAAAAAGTAGATCCAGACATCAGTGCTAACAAACATAAATTTTACAGTACATCGTGAAATTTTTCTGAGCTTTTTTCACCGTAAAATTTTGTAGAAGCCCTCACTCAATTCAAATGCACCTGCGACCTTTGAAAACAGTATTTTAGCACGTTGGTTTCATCGGATGTTCATAACATAGTATATTAATCATTATCCTGTTATGCTTGTTAGTTTTTTGTTGGTTATAATTTGCCTTGTAAAGCTATTTTGTCGATAAAAAATATAGTGAAAGTTAAAAGAATGCTTCAAAGTTAAAATAAAGGAATGAAAAAAGTGACGATTATGTACTTTATGTGACAAAGGATTTACAATAAATTTTCTGCTAATTCCATTAAATGCGAGGTGGCATGGCAGATGCGAGGTTCGCCACTCTCCAACACAGATTAGTTTCTCTGATGGTTCTGCCTAAAACCATCCTATCTGGCTGATATTTCGACAAGACCTTATTTCTGTCTGGTTTGTCTAACGTCGTGACAGTTTCTCTGTGACCTTCCAAACTTTTTTTAGGCTACAAGAAACATAAGCTCTTGCAAGACCTTTGACGTTAGTTCTTTTTTAGGACTTGGCAACAGCTAAACTCTTTTCTGAATTGTGTTGTGAGTCAGATTTACCTGCTTTACATGATTTCTCTTGAACATGCTGATAAATTATTTTCTGCTATTATAATTTCACCCCAACGTACAGCATATACTTCAAAAGTGCTACTATTTCTCCAACATAAGGTAGCACCGTCTTTCTGGATTATATACACTACAAATTCACATCAGGAGGGATGCCGCAAGCAAAGTTTGCAAGAAGCTGCTTATATTTAACAATTCAGTTTGAAATAATGATGGGAATATCCGTTAATTCTACACCTTTTCAGGACTCTTTAGGATGAAATGGCGCAGTTACTTAAATGCCACAACAAAGGGACGAGAGCTAAATGTATGGGCGTCTCAAACAATTCCAGGTCATTGTGTTGGAAAGTCGTCTAAGGATAGAAAGACTATGGTTGTGCTCGTGGTCGGCGAATTAGCAGCGCTGTCTTAAACTGTGGGACATCAAACAGAGTAGAATTGGGAATTTTCTTAAGGTTGACCCTGCAAACACATTTGTTAATCTAGCACTTTAGAAGCGCTTCACATTAAAAGTCTCAAATTGATGAGAGAAGCATTGAGCTTAATTCTCTGTTGATGAGCCAGATTTTAAGGAAGAAACTATTATGCCAAGCCAAAGGAAATATTCCAAAGTGCCGTAAACTTCCGAAGCTTACTCCTCCGGAATGATTTAAGCCTGTTCTCTTACAAGTTTTTCTCTGGATTCACGTGCATTGCTACCAGGATTGTAGATGAGCTTCCTTGAGCTCTAGCTAATGACGCAGCTTGTGTCATTTGAAACCTTATTTCAAATCACACGTTGGGCGCCAAATTTGTATAATAGTAGGTTCAGATAATAAACGATAATTGAAACAGAAACGATCTTCAGAGAAACTCATTAAAACTACACCCCTGGTTAAACCATTAAAATTTATGACGTTTACAAATTTATTATAATTAATGTTCTCTTTTTTCAAAGTTAACTGTCACATACAAAGACTCCATTTTGTTCATTTCATTTCAACATAAACTAAATCTTATTTCAAAGCATGAATGGAAAACAGCAATTTTTTGGCATGCATGCTATCGAACACTCATCTGACGGTAATCCCATTCCATTCTGAAGGGAAGACAATATCAGTTTTGTAATTCTCTGAAAAGCCTAAAATCTTTTGTATCTATAAATAATAAAAGGAGGCTTTGGACTTTCTGTGGTATGCTTTGCATTATTACGTAAATTTTACAAGCCTGAGTATCTTCCGCGTTAGTAAGCATTTCAGTTCTTTTGGAAAGTAACACCTCAACGTTGTAGACTTGAGCACCATTTTGAAATCCTTTCGAGAAACCTTAAAAAGCTACCCGTGGAATGATACCAAAAGATAGAATGCGAGGCTTGTTTGGAAACTAACCATATTTCTTTTTTAAAAGTATTTCTTTATATCAAAGAATGAAAAAGGAATCGATAATACAAGGGCCTGTTTTTTTCAGTCGATAATTATTACGAGCCAGATTATTGCTGTGTTTTTTAGATCCTTATGAAACATTTACCATTTCGAACTATTCTAAACGTTTGCAGTTTTTCCTATAAATTGCTTGTTTAATCTGCCCTTGAAAAAGTTAACTTACTACCTTGCGTCTATTTAAAAATCTTCCATTATTTTTCGTTATGCTTATATAAACCTTTCACTCTATCCAAGATTGCATTTTTTCTGCATTGTCAAAATTCAGCAGAAAGCTTTAGTCAATGTCATCTGAATGTACAACGGAAACTTATTGATTTTAAACAACTAAATTGACGATTAGTTCTCCACTATAAATGGTTTCATAAATATTTACCTAAAAACGTTGTTTCTGCAACTATATTTAGAGAAATCACGAATTCCAAAAACCGGTTAAACTTTCTCCTCAATTCTGCTCGAAGGTTGCTTGTCAAGATCAGAAGAAGTACACGATAACAAAGTGAGTAATTGCATTGACTTTTTTTTTTCGGCGAATACAAATATTTTCTTTTTCAAAAAATCTTCAATTCTTTTAATGAATTTTTTTATGTATATCGAAGATGTTTCGGCACACCATTAACTTGGTTTTTGAGCTCTAAGTTTTTAAAGTTTGTTATAATCATAATTATTTGTGTTTTCTTAATAAAAGAATTCTGTTTTCAACAACTCTTCAGTCTCAAAACCTCTACTTCTTGAATTTTTACATACTAAACCAATAGGACGTCGTCCACGTTGCTCATCAATTGCAATTACAGTTAACAGAAATATCACAGCGTGACTTTGCGAAAAGAGCTATGATAGACCTAAATGACTTACAGTTACTGGATCTATCAGAACTGTGAAATGCTTTAAAGATACCCAGCCAAAATGCGTGTGATGAGTTCTTTCTTTTTGATGTTACACTTTGAGAAATTTGCGTATAATTTTCATATCGTTTTTCGACAAAAACGCTTCTAATGTTTCTAAAAATGAGGAGCAAGTTCTAGCTAGAGACGTCTGGGCTACAAAGAGGCACAGATGCAGGTAGAAAAGGCCTTTTTCATAACTGTCATTCCATTTCGATCTATGCAGGCATTTAAAAATGCTTTAACATAAGAAAATCTCTAACACGTTTTGAAAAATGGCGTTTGAATAAGGCACTACAGCAGAATTTTATATCAATCTTTTTATCATTACAGAAGGCTTATGTTAAGGGCACTTTTTTGAAATGGGGAATTTTGGCCCCCTCTTCCCCTTCTATCGAAAGTTGGTATTCCCCCATACTCCTCCTCTGTAGCTTTCCGGTTTCTAGCATGCTGTCAAAGCATAGGCACTGAAGAAAGTTGAAAATTAGATATAATTGCCCAGTGAATTCTTTGTCGCGTAGCTTTACACTATACTTTGAAGGGCTTGCAGGCTGTTATTTTCATTAATTGTTTTTGTATTTGTGCCCTAATCATTACAGGAAAAAGCTGGAACCTTTATATCAAAGAATCTAAGCAGGGTTTTTTAAGGAAAATTTAGAGTGGCACATTGTTTTGGGAAGTACTGTGTTGAAAGAATAATTCTAGTATAGACAAAATGTTTCTGATACACAAGTACAGGTAGACACTGGAATTATGCATATTTCATTGCCGTTCCTTTGCAAGGACGGCGGGCGATATTGCAGGGGCTAAAACATTTCGGGAGACTAAACTTATAAAATCGAAAAGCAAAGTAATTGTTTGTATGTGTTTGAGCACATTTTGGAAAGTGTTGGGGGGCTAAAGCCCCCTTAAACCCATAGACGGGCGAATTCGATGACATCAAAGCAGGAAGCTGTCCCTGTCCAAACGTATGCACAAATAATAATTGCACAATCAATTGAGAATTTCGTCGACTGTCTGTGTCGTTTGAACATATAATTGTAGAATTCAAGCTTAAACTTATGAAATGACTTATTTTTGGCTCTGATTTTTGATATTTTTTTATTTAAAAGCTTAAACAGGTTTCTGCCTTGATGCTATAAATATCGAGGTTTTTACATGCGTGACTCAAAAACTAAAATGTTATTAAAGTTTGTTGCATACTATATCTCCTTATTAACTAATGTGATTTTACCTACAACTTTCTCAAAAGGTGTTGTTTAATTTGAGAACCAAATTTTTGCTAACTTTTATTTGTCACAATAATGAACCTCTTGTTTATTTTTTCTGCCTTGTTTGTTTTTGTATGTCTTTTTGCAACAATGCTCTTGACCCTTTTTTGCAATAATGTAAACACTTTAGGTGCACAAAAAGTTTTTAGAACTGCAAATTTTGTGTAGAACTGCACGTTAAAAAACTCTGAATCTAAAGTAAACTAGACGAAGTTATTTTCAGTTTTTTGGCCTTTTTCATGATCTCTACCGATTAGTAGTCCGAGATCTTTGAATTTCTTGACTAAAAAACGAAGTAGTAATTTTAAAGATGGTTTGATTCTGTA
The DNA here is from genome assembly GCF_013076305.1 of Rhopilema esculentum. Next base: position 3,391,761 of record NW_027019365.1, on the reverse strand, counting down.
TTGTTAAAAGCTAGTTTCCGAAGGTAGTTTTTGATAAACTGAGAAGCTGTGCTTATCTAGAAATGCCCTGATCCTTTCTACTGATGTGGCCATACCTATGATTCCTTCACTTAGAGTTACCGAGAGCTGGCATGCTCCTCACGCAAGGTATAAGTTTTGTCATGGATCTAACCTAGACCCTTGAATCTGTAGTCTGCGACAGAAAATATTGTGTTTTATTATTTTCAAGAAAAAGGTTCTTATATCATCGATTCTAGATTAGGGGCGTGCAAATCTGTATCCTATCCTTGGAGTTTAGTTGAAAATTTGGCTTCTACCTTCATGGACACGTTGGTTATCTGTGTTTGCAAAGGGCTTGAAAATGGTAAGAAATCCAAAAGCTAAGCTACATCAATTCCCATATTGATATCGCATAAAAGCCAAGCATTTTTTAGCGTTTGCTTTTTTGAGGGGGCCGGTCTCTAAATCTAACGAATATTCATTTGAAAAAGAACATTTTCAGGAATTTAGTGCTTTATTATTATGGATTTTGCCATTTTTTGCTATGCTTGCATATCTTAAATGACGCAAATACATGAAGCTCCTATTTTGAAGCGAAGCATTTTGACTCTTTGGTATCTTGTTAACTGTTATGTTTTTTATCATTATTTCTATTTCTAACGTCTATTTTGTTGCAAGTTTCTACTACACTCTTTTTTATAAGAACCATTAAATTCAAGTTCAGGCTGACTGTTCTTAATTTTTTTGAAAATCTGAGGCTAGATTGTTTTTAATTTGCTTTTAAACTGATAGGGTGTAAGCAATGCAATTGCTAGCTTTTTCGCTCTAGGGAGGTGTTCAGGCCTCATTTGCCAACAAAGTGAGTGAGACAACCTTCATTTGCCGACAAGTTTGAATATCACCTAAAAAGCATCCACACATGGCTGAAAATCCTCATTTTTGAGATAAGATGTGTTCAAAATGTGTTCATAAGCTTGTTCTTAGTTTGTTCATTAATATTTACCATTTTTGAGGCTCGCGTTCTTATAAAAAAACTGTATTTTCATTTCAAGCAACTTGCTGACATTCTAGTAAAATGTAATAGTTGTCGTTTGTAATAATGGGTAGATCTTATAAAAGATTTTTTGAATTAAATACGAGCCCACGTAATATACCATTAATCGCAAATAAAAATTTGCTTTGTGAATATTCTCGAGAAGGGAAAAGAATTGCTTAAGTAGTATCATGAATCACAGTCTTTTCATTACAGTTTTTCAGTCTATTCTTTCTTCAAAACAAAAATCATCCCAAGAAATGTATCTGGTATAAATTTAAACTTCGTACTTGTATCCTTTTTAATCTCAAGACCCCATCTTCCTTAAGAGCATACAGTACCTCCTTTCGATAGGTAAATGCCCTTTTGAAGGTTGCAAATGAAAGTTTTCTCATTTCCGGTTCAGTATCAAATAAGGATTGAATAAACAAGCTCAATTGCATTTTATTCTAATACCATTAGTGCGATAGGAAAATCGACCCAAACACTGATTTAAGTCGATTATCTAGCAAAATAAAGTTAAGTTCAATTTTTCTAGAAGGAGCCTTTGAGTACTCACGAGATTCCTTAAATTCAATACCTCGAAAAATGCACATGTTAAAAAGGTATTATTTTCTTTGTTAGCGTAGATCGGCAAAGGAGAATGCTCTCACCAGACTTCATCATAAAGGGGATTCAATGAATTGTAAGGAAAACCTATAGAGAGTTCTAAACGCATACTAAATAGAAATTCAGTCGGTGTATTTTTGTATTAAGAAGGCAATATTTTATATCTTTTCCTTTAGATGTTCAAAATTATCTTCAAAAACAACAAAATCACCGCTTCTTGTTGATATTAAAAATTTTCAATCCAATGCAAAAAAAGCTCTTCTCTGGGCAAAAAACAAAACTCGTTACTGAAAGCTAAAACATTAAAGAAGCTTCAATCTCGTTAAGGGACATTATGTCGTCGTTTGTGCCTAACAAAAATTCTTGACAAGCTGAACAAGAAATATTTCTAGCATGGGGTATCTAACGCATTAATGCAAGGTTTCTCTAATGTTTTCACCTGTAATCTGAGAGAATATTTATTTTATATTTACCTGCTAGTCTTTCAGCAAGATTCAGTGCTTGAGAGTTTCGATCACGCTTTGCCGAAGCACCAATTACATGATTTGTTGATGCGGCGGTGCTTCCGTTTTCTCGATGCAAACTTTCAGGGAATCTTCTCGTGTGTTTCTGATTTTCTGAAGCACTGTCCTTCTGAAGCAAGTGGTTCACCGTGAATAATTTGCATGAACCTTTTTTATCTTTTGCAGACATAGCAGTGCTTTTCTTGAGAAAAATGTTCTCCAAGAGAATTTATACCCAATAGGTTACACTTTAGCTTCTCTGTCGCTACCCTAGAGCCTATCTCTCTCTGTCTCAATCAAGTTCTCTTTCTCCAGGGTTCAAAGTTGCCTCCCTTCACTGTCTTGATGAAATGATTTCTCCTATCTTTATAGACAAGAGCCTTGTGTAGATATTTCTTAGAGATTCTGAGGCAGTTTTTCCATTAACTCTGATCTTATCTTCTAATCTTCTTTCTTGATAGTCATCATTAGCTTGGCCAACCAAAGCATAGCAACCTTAGCACCCTTGATTTTTTGTTTGGAGATTCGTCACAGTTGTCACAGCCAACAGCAGTGCATGGTCATTCGGCAATGCAGTGGTTACTGAACTTCCATGAACATTTGTACACCGTCATATACGCGCGCTGACTTAGCCAGATTTCCGACAGCACAGTGGTGTTAGCTACAGGAGTAAATCGCTGTCGGCTTATGTCACCTTCTCGAATGGGTTGGGAGGGTTGAAAAGCTATCTTTCTTACTGTTGCAGTGTATTCTTATTGTAGCTTCTGTCAACAATTTTTATCACGTAATTAAAGAAATGATTTTTATAAGGAGATTAAGATGGAAACAAACACTTCTGGATTAACGCTTTTGCCTGCTTGACATAAATAAAACGATGTGAAAAAATATTTTTCCTCCAAAAGTTTTTCCGTCACCGACCTGTCATCATTTGAAAATTGGAAGACGATTGTGGGTTAAAGTGACTCACAAGATTAAGTACATGAATTATTATTCAGAGAGTTCTTTCAATGGAAAACGGACACAGAATATACTGATTTCTTTAAATCATATTTGATCGAATTAGCATTGTCGTTTATCAATAGAGTCAGAGCATTGATCTAGAACTTTAGTGTGCCTTTTTTGATAAAGTGCTATTTCAAGATATGGTTCATTATTCATTTTCCCGATAAATCAACAAAATATGACATTTCCTGAAGATTGAGTTTCGAAGACATATATGTCGATGTGAAGTATAATTTGCGCAAAAAAATGCGTAGATCTGTGTAAATCAGTGGTGTAGATGAGAAATTATTGATTATCGTAAGCAGGCACCGCGCACTATTCTAAAAGTGTGTGGGCTGAAAAGAGCGTGGCCGAGAATGTTTTGAGGTTACGCCCTTTAGAACGCCGGAAAACGCCCCTTATAGAAAATACTTGCTCTTTTCCACTTTTTTATGAACAGTCTATTTCAGAGAAGATAGCAATTACTATAAAGATAGATTTAACAAGATAAGACACCAAGAAAATAAACAAAAAGGGTTCCTAGTCAAAACGAACTGCTACTACTACTTGGGATCCGATAGATAGAGTAAGCATTCCAAAGTTGTGTTAGAGTAAACTTTCTGAAAATGTCTAACCTATTATTGCAAAAAGTGGAGGGGCTATAGCCCCTGCTAGCCCCATGGCTGCGCGGTGCCTGATCGTAAGCCTTTTTAATGCATGTATATCGGTTTTAGCCATTGAGATGATAGCAATATGTACACGATGATCGACCCAATCAGCTTGTAAATGACGAGGACTTCCTGTACACTGCCTCGTTTCAGGGCCCTTGATCTTCATGTGCATTGTGGTTCTTCAAAACATTGCAAAAAGGCAAGGCAGTCATCCCAGAGTAAGTTTTCCTTTTTTTTCAAAGTTGAAGCTAGATGGAAGGGTAAGATACCTGTCTTTTCATGCATTGATCAGGAGTTTTACTTGCCGGTCAGTTTCGAAGACATTTGTATGCATGAAACGTGAAATAATTCTCGTTTGAGACCATGTTTTACCCATTTTACTACTGTGTTTGGCAATGAATCGAAGATTGTTTTGCATGTTTATGACTTCTATAAAGCACTATTGTTCTCGCTAATTATTTTTCTCTTTGGTTTTGTCAACAACGTTCTACCACTTTATGTTTTTGACAATACTTCAGAATTGTTGATGGACAAATTTTCAACTGTAGTTCTAAAGTTGTATTGTTCTAGAATTAATAAGGGGCCCCGCGAAGGAATTAAGCATATCATATTGGCTAACAACGCTCCTATTTGACAGTCTATATATGGCCAGCCCAAGCAGGCCTAGGTATGCACGCTTGAAAGCAATTGCATTTTCTGAGATGCGTGACCAGGGATGCCGGAGAGGGGAGGCGCGTGGGGTCAACCGCCCCTGTTGCCTTCTGATAAAAATGGAAAGGGGGGCCAAAGTGCCCTTTTCATAGAAGTTCTCTTGAAGCCAACCTTACCGAAGATACCGACAGAAGATCGAAACAAAATGACAGTTATGAAAGAGCTGTGGATTATTTTTTTTATCAAGCCTGCCCCTTGCCCCTTGGTCGTTCCGGTGTCCCTGTGCATGGCCCTCTTCACTTTTTAAAAAACAAGAGAGCTTTTCTGTATAATCTTGTGGTATGAGTCTTTAATTTGCCCTTGCCTCCTTCCTTTTTTATTTGTCATTGACTGCCACTGTCCGAGTCCTTGTATGGCAAAAGGCTAGATTTGAAAAACAGACAATATTTATTGACTTAGATACACTTCCACTTGGTATCAAAGCCGCAAAAAATCAAGAGTGGAAATTGAGGACAAGAGCTCCTCTGCTTCTCTGCTCTTATCTTCTACTTCTACGCTTGAAATTCTGTGGCTCTGGTACGCAGGATATGATATTCTGTGGCTCTAGTCGAAGACTAAAACGATGATGGCCATTTCTCTCCAAAAGACTAATCTACAATGTCTATGAAACTGTTTACCCAAAACCCTGGAAGGCTCCTTCAATATAAAGTGACAATTTGGTTGGAAAGAAATTGACAAATTGATAAAAGGAGGCATGGACATCGCGAAAGGGGGATGTATCGGAATATCACATCCCCCAGTAGTATCTCTGTAGGAAATTTCAGGTAAATATGTGCTGTTGATAAAACATTTAAGGTAATTCAAAGACCTTCATGTTTTAAAATCAATAAAGGATCAAACAGGAAAAGGTAGTTGCTCCGTTGGTTAAATCTCATATTTCCTTGAAAGTAAACAAACCTAGGCAATAATGGTTTCAAGCATTTTTGTTGGCACTTGATCCAAAAAGCCAAGCTCTTTTCAGGAAAAAGTTCGTCTTTTGTCAGTTTTTTCTATAGTTTCTCCGAAGAAGCATCAATGGTAATTCACAATGACTTCCAGATCTTTTCTACTTGCAAAAGGAATTAAAAGATGAAAAGAGGGATCTAAACCCCGGGAGGGGGGTGTACTCTCATTTTGGCCTAACAGGGGCCCAGTCAAGGTCAATGAGGACCAAAGCTAAAATCTTAAAAAATTACCCTCAAATGGTAGTGTTTTTGATAATAACCCTCAAATGGTAGCATAAGGATGGAAATTAAGTCATTGGTAGTAACATCTATTCCTTTGTCCGCGCCTGGTCATTCTTTGACAAATTTATTCGCCTTGTTCATTGTCTATAATAAATCGCAAGCTAAACTAAGCCGTTGGGTTATTATCAAAATGGGCCATTTGGTAGCAATTTAGTGAGAGCCTCAAATCGACTGGACCCCCCTGTCAGGCCTTTATGGGAGTACCCCCCTTGGGATCTAAACTGGCTAAATTGGGATCGCGGCTTGTTATCTCGCTTTATAAGTAACGCGACAAAACTGTATTTTCAAGACATGGCGAGATTTTACCAGTTTTTTGATCTGCTGCTCAATTCGAATGCAAAAATAAAAGAATTTTCGAAGCGATTAGGAGAATTGCTTTAGTGAATTACACCTAAAAAATTGCATTTTCCAGCGAACTGGATGCAAAAAAATGTAAAATTTCCTTTCTATATTCTGTGCCCATTCCGATACGCCGATCTAAAGGGTTGGAAAGATCTGTCATTATCATATAAATGGAAGTTGTGAACTACATTAGTTGTTAATACAGAAGTTGTTAATCATTAACAAAATGCATTTCAAAAGGTTTGTGCCAGCAGCTAAAAAATTCAGACTTTCATGCGTCTTAGAAACAATAAAGATTCAGCGAATGGTAGTTTTCTGCTGGTTGCTCATGATATTCCCCCGAAGGTTCCTGAGCCAGAAATGACAAGTTTCGAATTATGATGCCTCAGGTTCGCAGGAAAGCTATTATTATGTACCAAGCTGTCATTTGCACTACTTCGAAGTGCCATACTGTGGATACGTGGTTCCAGAAATAGGCAAACAAAATTTCAAGTGGACACAGCCAACATAGAAATTGTAGAAACAATATCCCGGACTGATTAGTTAAAATTGTTGGGAAAAAAAAATAAGATTCAAGTTTTTCAAGTTTTGTTCTAAACATGTGTGAACCCAGGCACGTAAATAATAGGGGGGCGTGGGGGGCGTAACGCCCCCCCAAAGTTTGGAAAATCCAGTTACAGTTGGAAAACGTAACGGTTGACTTGGAATTTTTTTCTTAAGACCAAACTTGTGAATTTTATATTTTAAGAAGTTTTTTTATTTTAATTTATAAAAATTCTAAACATTAAAATTCACAGGCTGAAGCTGATCCATCCAATCGTTTTCTATTGTGAATCCCGTCTCCACTGGGTCCAAATTGCACACTTGCCCCGTTTTCTTTTTCTTTCTTTCTGACGGGAGTTGAATCAAATTACGAACAGGCAAGGTGAACTTACGGATAAGAAACTTGAAACTTACAGTTTGGAATAATAATACCGGCATTGATCAGAAAATATTAGAGTGGGAATTTTTTTAGAAACTACGAGTAGTTAATTCAATAAAAGATTAAGAATCTTTCAGTACTAAAAATTCTCAACGCTTCTTATAAAAAACGAGTTTATGCTAAACTCCCCCTGTTATTTGTTAATGTCCTTGAGTCCTTATCATAAATTCCTATGACAAAACTGCTGTGGAGCAAGAACACATTGCAAAAACTGCAGTAGAAGTATTTGATCAAAGAAGAGTATTTCATCTTTCGAATCAGGCATATGCACAAGTTTGTTCTCAAATCATCATTTCATTGTAAAGAATGAAAAGGCATTTGGCCCTCTGAAAAGTTTAAAGGTAGTTTTCTTCGATCAAGAACGAAAATAAAAGGCCCAAATTCTTGGTGCTTCTATATCGTGAAAAAATGTATTTTAGATAAAATTGATCAATTGATCTGAAAGAATACTACTAATCATTAAGTATATCTAATACTGGTTTTGCTTAAATGTTGCTTTACTTCTTACAGTATGTTTAATGTTTGTTTCATGTTAATCAAAATTTAGAGATTTAGGCTTTTATGCTTTAGGCTAATTATTGAGCAAAGATTTGGTAATTATAAAGAAAAAATAACTATGGTGCTCGGGCTATTTACAAATATCAATTTGGTAGGTACAACAGATCTACTGGTCGAATGAAAAATTTATCACTTGAAGTTGGAATTTTCATACTTCCACGCCCCCCCAAAATTAGCAACTTGTTTTCGTCCCTGTGTGAACCGGCGGCCTTTCGGTATTATTATGTAAAAAGACGTTACGAATGCCAGAGAGTGTCAGCTACTAAAGAATTTCAAGTAATTTTTATTCAATCAGGTAAATTCGTAGTCTACACCCACCCTCAACAAGGCATGTCTGGCGACGACCCTAAGCGCAGGGTGCCGTTTACCAGCAGGGAAATCAAAGAGCCCCATTTAAAGTTTTAAATGCTACCACCTTAATTCCGGTAATTTCACCTATAGCCAAAGGGACGAAGCAATCAGGTGAGGTGTTTTAAAGAATCGTCGCAGGAAAGTCTGTACCTCATGCATAGGCTGTGGTGGGGATAGTGGCCCTTCTGTTCTCGTGAAATTTAGTAACTGAAATCTAATCTTTATCGTTTTGCCCTTTTTCTTAACGTTTGGCCTCCTCGTCCACCATGATTGTTGATTTCAGGCAGTGGCGTCGTCACTGGACTGGATGGACTGGGGTGGAGATGTCAATTCCATTCCCAGAGGTTGATTTTCTAATTACTCGAAATCCGTTAAAAAACTTTGGGGAAGGGGGCTGGTCAGATCAATTATGATTTTCATTCTTGCATAATTACGAAAAATGCTGCTTGAGAAAGTTTCTTTTCCAAATGTTTCGAAAATCGATCAAGAATACTAAAGCGACGTTTCCCGCGTTTTCCGCGAGAGTCCAAAGGTAATGGTTGAAAAATATTTATTTGTCCACGGAGTTTTTTTGTAAAATCTTTTGTCATGGGTCTTCACCCTCAGTTTGCCTTTTGACCCCCCCCCCCCCCCCACAAGGGATGCTTGAGAGGGGGTGTAGGGGCAACCTCCTCTTTTGGTATTTGATAGGAAATAGAAGGGAGGCCAAGCCTTTTGTAATTATCAAAGTGATTCATGTGGAATATTGACTGTAGGGCCATTCATGAAAAAATTTCTCAAAACTGTAAAAAAATTTCTAGGACAGCCATTTGCCCATTTTCAAGATGCCTACAGAAGAAATTGAAATAAAATTACTGTTACAAAAGAATTACTAGTAGATTCTAGGATTTTTCAAATTCCCTTTTACTGAAACCTGCCTACCCTCTCAACCCTTTCCTCTGGTGTCCCTGCCCATCACTTTCCAATTTGCATCTGACCCCCTGCTTTGTATCCATAAAATGAATAGAAGGTAACAGAATTGTAAAATTGATATTTAAATTGAGAGAGATACTTGGAAGACTGAAACTTTAGAGAATGACGATTTCTTGCGAGCAACTATACTTTTCTTTCCATTTCTATCATATAACATTTCCAAGGCTAAACTTAAATTCAAACAGCTAACATGAACGATGACGGCTCTCCGCGAACTCTAATACTTAAAACAATCCAATGAAATATGTAACGAGGTCTTGCTCAAGCACTGCCTGTCCTAAATCCAAACTGGGCCGCAAGAGCTTTCACAAGCCTCTTGGGTGAAACGGTTAGCTACCTTCTGGTGTTTAGCCTTACATGTCTGATACCTTCTAAAGCTCTCTTCGAATTTCTCCGAATCTAACTAACTACGTATATTTATATGTACAAGGAAATTACCAGAAAAGCATAACTAAGCATAAAATTATACTAATAATAGACTAGGAGATAATTCTAGAAACAGACGAATACACAATATGATGTAATCCTAATGAGGGGTAATCCTACACAAAAGAATGGAATGCAGTGTAATGCTGCGTGTTGCTGTGTCGCCACGACAGAACATTCGAGACACAAGGGGGATTTCCTAACAATCTACGTAATATAGAAAATAGCTACGTATACTAAACATAACAATCCTAATGCTGGGGCTGGCACTATTTTGGCTCTATTTCAGAATGATCTGCCTTCAATCAGACTAGAACCAAAGGCATTTCATCATAGTCAGAAATCTGAGAAAGGGGTATTCACTGAGTGAACTCGTGAGTAACCAAACACCTACTTGATGATTTTTCAGAATTTTTTCTTACCCCTTGCTCAAATAAGGAATCTCCCTACTTGATAAATTGTTAGTGCAAACACATTTTTGTTTTAAGTTCTCCAGTTAGTCATCACTTATAAATCTACTGCCATGAATGTTCTACTTGGTATTTTAAATCTTTATATAATAGAGTGTTTCATTCCTCAAACCAGCTGTTTATTTCAACGTCTACTACCCCTTGAAGGTAAAATTCTTTCTTGAGATTCTGACATTCTGACTTTCTTGAGATTCTCAAAATCCTTTCTCGGGACCCCAAATACTCTCACAGAAATTCAAAACAGCTACAAAGAAACAAACTCAAGAATTTTTGTATAAAATATGACCCATGCTTGCACAACATCTTTATTACTTTTAAGAGGAAAATAATGACCATGTTTTGATAAAAGAGGGGACCTTTCCTCTTTAGTATTGTAATTTGTAGATATGATACAACCTTCCTTTTAAACCATGATGATATTTTGAGACAGTATCAATAGGTACCTTGCTTTTCTTGTCACTGTTTCAAGATAGTCATTGTGTTTCCTGCCAACATTCTTTCATTTATTTTGTATGCTATAATAGTCTATCAGCTTGTTGCCAAATGTTATCAAATATTTTGGTCTTTGAAATTCACCAAAAAACATATTTTATTGTAATTCACAAAGTTTATGTGAAGGCCCATTAATTAGTTGGTAGCAAGGAGTTTGTGAAAATTAAGTTTTGCAATGACTCAAACAGAAAATAAGTCGGTAGTTTAAAAAGGAAATGTAAGATTCACTGTGAAAGCATAATTGAAAAATACCATGGTACTAATATATTAAAGTAAACAATGTCTTATAATGTTTTTTGGTGAATTCGATCTATTAGACTATTTATGTAAGTAAAATATTGTTTTGTTGTGTAGCATATTTTTTTATTTATTTTAAAGCAGGTAATGTATTTTCAATTTTTATGAAAATGCAAATTAGGCATATTTGTCAATGAAACTGAAGCTGAAACTAAAACTAAAAACAGGTTCATCTGAAAACAGTGTGATAGAAATGATCAAACTGGGTTATGTTCTTGAATTTACAATGTTATTTTTCATTGCTTTTCTACAATTAAACATTAAAATTAAAATAGAAAAATAGGGAGACCATCAAAATTCCAACAAGATATCACAATTTTCTATATTCTTCTTAGTTTTCATTTTATCTATTACCTTACAAAGAACAACTGACCCATCATCAATCACATGTATATTGTCCTAGTCTCTGTAAATCTTACATTCTTGCATTAAGCCTGTGCATTGCAAAGCTTAACATAGCTTGCGGATAGGAATAAAGTTACTTGCAGAAAATTGACCATTTATGACCAAAGGACAATACTTTCGATAATTGTATTTTTATTCTATATATTGTTCCAAGTTTTTTTTATACCTGAGGAACTTTACTCAGATTGCTTCAGAAACTTAGATTGGAAAGCAATAGGAAAGAGTCAAAGGACAAATAATGTAAAAATGTATTTAAAAACATGCCCTGATTTACAGTTGTCTTGGTACTTAGCATACTGAAAATGTTGTACTGAAAATGTATTCTGAAAATACCCCCCTCCCCGTCTTGGTTACGTTTCTCCATTTTGGGTTTAGGAATTACCATGTCTATAGCTGAAACATTGCCTGTTTGACCGCACAGATTGTTCTGTAAATTTTGGCATCCTTGCATTCATGTGCTATTTGATAAGAAAGAGATAATAAGCACAGTCGGGTAGCTATTTCACGTTATATTGGTCTATTTTTCCTACTCAAAATATGTTGGAAAGTAAGATGAAAAGGTTGGAGCTTTTCTCAGAGTTTGTAACTTCTCTAACAAATTTTAACATTGTGCGTATTTTTTTTGATTTCACATTGTATATCATTCCTTTCTTTTTATTTCTTATTGGAGTACTTTTGTATACAACACATGTTAAAATCATGTGGTAATCTTAAAATCATTGAGTACAAAAATTATTTGTTTACTACTATCATTGAAAAGATTTAACTTTTATTTCAATCTTCTTAATTTTTATCACCTTACAGAAAAACAAAAAGATACTTTATAATTTTCTTCTAGAATTGGTTCTTCCATAGGAAACCTCAATATAACGAGCGACTTATTTGCTATAGCATTTTCTCGTGGGAAATAACTATACGTTATAGTTCACTATTTTCTATTTGTTAATTACTAGATATTTTGCTAGACAATGTTTAGCTTAAGATCCACATTGCTGCAATTTTGGTATATAAATGATTTGGTATTTATCAACTTGTTTTAGAATTGGTTCTTGAATTGAAAACCTCGACGTCTCGAGAGTCTCATTGGATTGCACATACTGCTAGGTAATCATTAGGAACTTTATTTTTTATTTGCTATTTCTTTGATTTGATAATTTGTTAGATAGTGTCTAGCTATTGATCCACTTTGCTTAATTTCACTACACCTATAGTTAAATCGAGTGGCTTTTGATAAAGTTTGTCAACTTGTTTTAGAATTGGTTCTTGAATTGAAGACCTCGACGTCTCGAGAGTCTCATTGGATTGCACATACTGCTAGGTAATCATTAGGAACTTTATTTTTTATTAGCTATGTGTTTGATTTGATAAATTGTTAGATAGTGTTTAGCTTTTGTTCCACTTTGCTTAATTTCACTAAAGCTATAATTCAGTCGAGTGGCTTTTGATAAAGTTTATCAACTTGTTTTAGATTTGGTTCTTGAATTGAAAGCCTTGACATCTCGAGAGTCTCATTGGATTGCACATACTGTTAGGTAATCGATAGGAATTTTTTCATTCATTTACTATTTGTTTGATTTGATAATTTGTTAGATAGTGTTTTGCTTTTGTTCCACTTTGCTTAATTTCACTACACCTATAGTTAAATCGAGTGACTTTTGATAAAGTTTATCAACTTGTTTTAGATTTGGTTCTTGAATTGAAAACCTCGACGTCTCGAGAGTCTCATTGGATTGCACATACTGCTAGGTAATCATTAGGAATTTTTTCATTCATTTACTATTTGTTTGATTTGATAATTTGTTAGATAGTGTTTTGCTTTTGTTCCACTTTGCTTAATTTCACTACACCTATAGTTAAATCGAGTGACTTTTGATAAAGTTTATCAACTTGTTTTAGATTTGGTTCTTGAATTGAAAACCTCGACGTCTCGAGAGTCTCATTGGATTGCACATACTGCTAGGTAATCAATAGGAATTTTTTCATTCATTTACTATTTGTTTGATTTGATAATTTGTTAGATAGTGTTTTGCTTTTGTTCCACTTTGCTTAATTTCACTACACCTATAGTTAAATCGAGTGGCTTTTGATAAAGTTTGTCAACTCTTTTCAGAATTAATTCTTGAATTGAAAGCCTCGACATCTCGAGAGTCTCATTGGATTGCACATACTGCTAGGTAATCATTAGGAACTTTATTTTTTATTTGCTATTTCTTTGATTTGATAATTTGTTAGATAGTATCTAGCTATTGTTCCACTTTGCTTAATTCTCACTAAACCTATAGTTAAATCGAGTGGCTTTTGATAAAGTTTATCAACTTGTTTTAGATTTGGTTTTTGAATTGAAAACCTCGACGTCTCGAGAGTCTCATTGGATTGCACATACTGCTAGGTAATCATTAGGAATTTTATTTTTCATTTGCTATGTGTTTGATTTGATAATTTGTTAGATAGTGTTTAGCTTTTGTTCCACTTTGCTTAATTTCACTACACCTATAGTTAAATCGAGTGGCTTTTGATAAAGTTTATCAACTTGTTTTAGATTTGGTTCTTGAATTGAAAACCTCGACGTCTCGAGAGTCTCATTGGATTGCACATACTGCTAGGTAATCATTAGGAATTTTATTTTTTATTTGCTATTTCTTTGATTTGATAATTTGTTAGATAGTGTCTAGCTATTGATCCACTTTGCTTAATTTCACTACACCTATAGTTAAATCGAGTGGCTTTTGATAAAGTTTGTCAACTTGTTTTAGAATTGGTTCTTGAATTGAAGACCTCGACGTCTCGAGAGTCTCATTGGATTGCACATACTGTTAGGTAATCATTAGGAACTTTATTTTTTATTTGCTATTTCTTTGATTTGATAATTTGTTAGATAGTGTCTAGCTATTGATCCACTTTGCTTAATTTCACTACACCTATAGTTAAATCGAGTGGCTTTTGATAAAGTTTGTCAACTTGTTTTAGAATTGGTTCTTGAATTGAAAACCTCGACGTCTCGAGACTCTCATTGGATTGCACATACTGCTAGGTAATCATTAGGAACTTTATTTTTTATTTGCTATTTCTTTGATTTGATAATTTGTTAGATAGTGTCTAGCTATTGATCCACTTTGCTTAATTTCACTACACCTATAGTTAAATCGAGTGGCTTTTGATAAAGTTTGTCAACTTGTTTTAGAATTGGTTCTTGAATTGAAGACCTCGACGTCTCGAGAGTCTCATTGGATTGCACATACTGCTAGGTAATCATTAGGAACTTTATTTTTTATTAGCTATGTGTTTGATTTGATAAATTGTTAGATAGTGTTTAGCTTTTGTTCCACTTTGCTTAATTTCACTAAAGCTATAATTCAGTCGAGTGGCTTTTGATAAAGTTTATCAACTTGTTTTAGATTTGGTTCTTGAATTGAAAACCTCGACGTCTCGAGAGTCTCATTGGATTGCACATACTGCTAGGTAATCATTAGGAATTTTATTTTTTATTTGCTATTTCTTTGATTTGATAATTTGTTAGATAGTGTCTAGCTATTGATCCACTTTGCTTAATTTCACTACACTATAGTTAAATCGAGTGGCTTTTGATAAAGTTTGTCAACTTGTTTTAGAATTGGTTCTTGAATTGAAAACCTCGACGTCTCGAGACTCTCATTGGATTGCACATACTGCTAGGTAATCATTAGGAACTTTATTTTTTATTTGCTATTTCTTTGATTTGATAATTTGTTAGATAGTGTCTAGCTATTGATCCACTTTGCTTAATTTCACTACACCTATAGTTAAATCGAGTGGCTTTTGATAAAGTTTGTCAACTTGTTTTAGAATTGGTTCTTGAATTGAAGACCTCGACGTCTCGAGAGTCTCATTGGATTGCACATACTGCTAGGTAATCATTAGGAACTTTATTTTTTATTTGCTATTTCTTTGATTTGATAATTTGTTAGATAGTGTCTAGCTATTGTTCCACTTTGCTTAATTTCACTAAAGCTATAATTCAGTCGAGTGGCTTTTGATAAAGTTTATCAACTTGTTTTAGATTTGGTTCTTGAATTGAAAGCCTTGACATCTCGAGAGTCTCATTGGATTGCACATACTGTTAGGTAATCGATAGGAATTTTTTCATTCATTTACTATTTGTTTGATTTGATAATTTGTTAGATAGTGTTTTGCTTTTGTTCCACTTTGCTTAATTTCACTACACCTATAGTTAAATCGAGTGACTTTTGATAAAGTTTATCAACTTGTTTTAGATTTGGTTCTTGAATTGAAAACCTCGACGTCTCGAGAGTCTCATTGGATTGCACATACTGCTAGGTAATCATTAGGAATTTTTTCATTCATTTACTATTTGTTTGATTTGATAATTTGTTAGATAGTGTTTTGCTTTTGTTCCACTTTGCTTAATTTCACTACACCTATAGTTAAATCGAGTGACTTTTGATAAAGTTTATCAACTTGTTTTAGATTTGGTTCTTGAATTGAAAACCTCGACGTCTCGAGAGTCTCATTGGATTGCACATACTGCTAGGTAATCAATAGGAATTTTTTCATTCATTTACTATTTGTTTGATTTGATAATTTGTTAGATAGTGTTTTGCTTTTGTTCCACTTTGCTTAATTTCACTACACCTATAGTTAAATCGAGTGGCTTTTGATAAAGTTTGTCAACTCTTTTCAGAATTAATTCTTGAATTGAAAGCCTCGACATCTCGAGAGTCTCATTGGATTGCACATACTGCTAGGTAATCATTAGGAACTTTATTTTTTATTTGCTATTTCTTTGATTTGATAATTTGTTAGATAGTATCTAGCTATTGTTCCACTTTGCTTAATTCTCACTAAACCTATAGTTAAATCGAGTGGCTTTTGATAAAGTTTATCAACTTGTTTTAGATTTGGTTTTTGAATTGAAAACCTCGACGTCTCGAGAGTCTCATTGGATTGCACATACTGCTAGGTAATCATTAGGAATTTTATTTTTCATTTGCTATGTGTTTGATTTGATAATTTGTTAGATAGTGTTTAGCTTTTGTTCCACTTTGCTTAATTTCACTACACCTATAGTTAAATCGAGTGGCTTTTGATAAAGTTTATCAACTTGTTTTAGATTTGGTTCTTGAATTGAAAACCTCGACGTCTCGAGAGTCTCATTGGATTGCACATACTGCTAGGTAATCATTAGGAATTTTATTTTTTATTTGCTATTTCTTTGATTTGATAATTTGTTAGATAGTGTCTAGCTATTGATCCACTTTGCTTAATTTCACTACACCTATAGTTAAATCGAGTGGCTTTTGATAAAGTTTGTCAACTTGTTTTAGAATTGGTTCTTGAATTGAAGACCTCGACGTCTCGAGAGTCTCATTGGATTGCACATACTGTTAGGTAATCATTAGGAACTTTATTTTTTATTTGCTATTTCTTTGATTTGATAATTTGTTAGATAGTGTCTAGCTATTGATCCACTTTGCTTAATTTCACTACACCTATAGTTAAATCGAGTGGCTTTTGATAAAGTTTGTCAACTTGTTTTAGAATTGGTTCTTGAATTGAAAACCTCGACGTCTCGAGAGTCTCATTGGATTGCACATACTGCTAGGTAATCATTAGGAACTTTATTTTTTATTTGCTATTTCTTTGATTTGATAATTTGTTAGATAGTGTCTAGCTATTGATCCACTTTGCTTAATTTCACTACACCTATAGTTAAATCGAGTGGCTTTTGATAAAGTTTGTCAACTTGTTTTAGAATTGGTTCTTGAATTGAAGACCTCGACGTCTCGAGAGTCTCATTGGATTGCACATACTGCTAGGTAATCATTAGGAACTTTATTTTTTATTAGCTATGTGTTTGATTTGATAAATTGTTAGATAGTGTTTAGCTTTTGTTCCACTTTGCTTAATTTCACTAAAGCTATAATTCAGTCGAGTGGCTTTTGATAAAGTTTATCAACTTGTTTTAGATTTGGTTCTTGAATTGAAAACCTCGACGTCTCGAGAGTCTCATTGGATTGCACATACTGCTAGGTAATCATTAGGAATTTTATTTTTTATTTGCTATTTCTTTGATTTGATAATTTGTTAGATAGTGTCTAGCTATTGATCCACTTTGCTTAATTTCACTAAACCTATAGTTAAATCGAGTGGCTTTTGATAAAGTTTATCAACTTGTTTTAGATTTGGTTCTTGAATTGAAAACCTCGACGTCTCGAGAGTCTCATTGGATTGCACATACTGTTAGGTAATCAATAGGAATTTTATTTTTTATTTACTATTTCTTTGATTTGATAATTTGTTCGATTGTGTTTAGCTTTTGTCCCCATTTTCTTAATTTCACTAAAGCTATAATTCAGTCGAGTGGCTTTTGATAAGATTTATCAACTTGTTTTAGAATTGGTTACTGAGTTGAAAACCTCGACGTTGCGAGAGATTTATTGAATTGCACTTACTGTTAGGTAATTATTGGAAATTTCTTTGTTTTATTCACTCTTTGTTCAATTTGATACTTTGCTAGACAATGTTTAGCTTTTGTTCAGATTTTGTCAGTTTTTTCCATTTGCTTTTATTTGAGTACTTTAGTATGATAAAATTTCAACTATTGTTTGGATTTTCTCAATTTCGATTTAATTATACATGATGTGATTTTTTGTTTGATAAAGTCTGTTATTTTGTCTTAAAGTTTGTTTTTAAAGTAATAACTTTGTTTGAACATGTTTATAAACATTTTTCGATATTGCAAATAATGTAAGTTTAGTTTATATCATGAGTTATCTAAGAATAAGGCGATGAGCTCAGAAAGAGGATTATTTTTTAAACTTGGCTTATGAAAACGAAGTCAAAACTCTTCGAAGTATTAATCTCATTGCACTTATTGAGGTTATTTGCAGTTTTCATTTTGTGTTGTTTTCAGCCTAAGTTTTTGTGAGTAATTTTAAAAGTATAGTTAATTTCTTTTTGCATAGCCTTAAAACATCTTGGCAAAATATAGCTGAGAATTTTGAACGAAAATGGATTTCGCGTGCTTTATCTTTATATCATACATGCTGCTGATGGAAATTCCCTTTCCCCCATGTTTGGTGAAATCATTAAAGATCAACTAAGGATGAATTTGCGCTAAACTACCCTCACGACAGCATTTATTGGGGGGGGGGAGGGGAGAACGGGGGGCGAATGGAGGACGGGGAGGTAGGACGGGGGGAGGACGGGGTGGGATGATTTACAACTAGCTTGATTTTCTGGGATATTCTCAGCATTTTTTGCCAAGATTGTAGCTATTTGCTTTTTAGTCAATTAACTGTATTGTGAGTTGTTTAAGATTTAGATATCTTTAAGGAATTTTTACATACCTTTTACCGATGATCTTGCATTTAATTGATTTTTTTCAAAACTTGAACATACGGGATATTTTTTCTTTTTGTTTCACTGGTATGTGTAGGTATTCAACTTTTCTTGGATATTTTTCTTTGACTTACATGGTATTTCAACCTATTCTATTAATCATTAATTTGTTATTCATGTGCAATCCATTTTTAAAACAGTTATTTGAAGGAAAAATGGTTAGGATACTTTCATTTTCATTATAGAATCTTGTCTGATATCCTGCCCCAGTTCTATGAATCAGCTTTGGTTGGCTATCATTTTGGTATGTATTGTAACTTTGTTGTTATTCTTAGTGCCTGCGGAACATTATAATGCCTGTTGATAAATGAATGCCGGCTGAACTTTGTAGTGTCTATTGAACGGTCTCTTGGGTAGTTGTGTCTTGTGCTTACAG
The DNA here is from genome assembly GCF_013076305.1 of Rhopilema esculentum. The sequence goes on along the minus strand of NW_027019365.1, from coordinate 3,372,958 downwards.
ATTCTTTGTTAGAAAAGAGCTTATTTTCGCTTTCCTTGTGTTTTGATTGTATACAGTAAAACCCGCATATAAGAACCTGTTCTTTTTAATTAGCCTAAACAGCTTTTTATAGGAATGGTACTTAAAATGAATTTAGGCTACCAAGGATCTTAAATTAGGTTCTTATATTTATGTAAAAAAGCATGTGTTTTGATTGTATATCTATTTTTGTCTGAGGGGTCATCCTCTACACTTCATAAGAAGTTTATCGAGTTTAAAACCTAATTTGCTCTTTTTACTAAACATTGTGTAATTTTCTCCAACTTTGCCACAATTTCTTCTCTTTTCCTTCTTGCAAGATAGCAATGTTTGAAAAATTGGTACATTTTAAAGTTGCTGAGATTTACCCTGATTTAATTTGATGTTACCATTGCATCCAGTCTTGCTGTCTTTTAAGGAAAATTTTCTCTCATTTTCAGTAGGAAACCTAATTCAAAAGTAGTCAGATACTAGCATTCGATCAATGTTTTTTGTGCCACGTAATCCCCTTATCACAGGAGTAGCGTTTTACGGTAAGTGGATCATCCCCATGAAAACGTCAATAAAATTGCCAGGATTCATGAAGTAAACAACCTTCCCTGTCATTTTTGTCTCATTATTGCTATTTCAGGTGAAGTCAGAATGAGCTGGAAGGATCACGCACCTGTCATCGGTCTCCTCGATCAATACTACTGTTGGACATCATCGCTTGAAATCTACTTAAGATATGTATTTTCCTGTTACAAGGTACCACTCGAAAGCCAAGCTGAGGTTTTCAAATCAGATGACGTCAAAGGACTTCTTGCTGATACAATCGTCTCGTGCAGGTGCTGTAGCGTTTTAGTCCCTGACGATCTCGTGCTTTTCCATTGTCAACAGCAACAACTAGAGATTGTCGAAGGAATACTTCATAAGTACTGCAAGCGTTTCGATCGGAAAGACCATGCTGGAAAGTCGTTCGAAAAAGAACTGTCGGCTGCTGCAAGCCTCGCAGGTAAAGAATGGGAAGCATTGTCCTTTGCGATCGGGTCAGACCTCATGATGCACTTGCTAAGTCAGATGGCCTTGTTTATCAAACTTCCGAAAGGCAATTTATTGCAAGTTACTGGGAAGTCATTGTGGAGAGAGTATCCATTAGGTGACCATTCTTGCAGATCAATGTTCCAAGAATCGGTAGATAGATTTGTTCCAGGACTCATAAAGGTACCCTCCACTAGGATGTCACTAAGATGCCAGATTAATCGTCGTGACCGCACGCTGTCCACTGAATCTGAGTCAATTTTAGAAGATGAAGACGCTCTTGTTGTACCTGAAATGAACGAATCTTCCATGTTTAGTGTTACCTTGAACACAAGTAAAGACCGGGCTTCTCCTCCTGTGCCCACAGAATCGGAGTCACTTTTTGAATCTGAGATGTCTTTTGCTTCAAACATTGAAGATTCCTGTGATTCGAAGGGTGAGAGAACAAGTATACTTACCCCAGAAGGTAAAGGAAATGTTCGTAGGCCCTTGGATGTAAAAATTAAGGAGGAAGTTATAAAAACGAGAAGCTTACTGTATAACCGTCGTGTCAGTGAAAAACTGTTCGATTCCCATATCTTGAACAAAGTTCAGCCTTCACGCAAGGGAGCCCAACTACTTGCAAAGCAAATATTTCTTCGAGATGGTCAACAACATACGTATAGAAAGCTTCCTTCAAAGCTTAATCGGGCCGTTGCTTTGCTTTGTAAATGTATAAAAAATTATCGAAAATTGAACATCAAGGCTGTTTTGGAGACGTGTTGCCCTTTGCCTGCTACGGTGAAAACATTGCTTAGAGACTATCGGAAGGAGAGGAGTAAGGAAAAATCCCAGAAAAGTACTTCATCTCAGCAAGTTCGAAGGCTGAAGAAGAACAAGGCACTGCTGTTCAATGTTGCTGCTTCTAGCTTTGTTGAACCGTACAAGGTGGGCTGCTATTCAAAATATTCATTGATTAATATTTTATAATTGTTTTTTTTAATACTGGACATACCATATCATCAGAATAACATTTCTTGTGGAATGGCCAAGCTCGGTATGTATGTTGATCGTTTAGTGCGAACAGTTTGAACAAGGTCCAGTTTGCTTTTATTGATTAAACAGATTTTGAAAGATATAACTACCATTATTTAATATAATGTTCATCCTTACCAACACGGTTTTTTATTTGGTGTTGTCTCGTTAATCTGCAACGAAAAAGAAACTTGTGGTCTTGGCAGTATGCTAGCGACAAACATATTTTTGTGTATGATGTAGATTTGTTTCAAGAAAATCAAAAAAGGAATCGCTTTTCTGGCCCTAACCAAGTATTACTTGAAAAAAATCACACACGAAAGATCTATATTTGATAGTAAATTTTTTTGATTGATTTCCAGGTTTTTTTATTTGTTAAACGCATCTGCCAGAAAGTCTTCCAGCGAAATCTTCTTGGCACCAAGGTTAATTGGCGGAGGTTTTTCAAAAACATAAAACCATTCTTTGACCTTGGCAAAAATGAGTTTATGTCTATGTCTGAATTGACAAATGGCATAAAACTCTCTTTATGCAACTGGATGTTCAGGTCGGGAAAGAGACCCGTAGGCATCCAGAAGCCCTTCCTGGCTTGGCAGGAGAGTACATTGAAAAGCCTGATTCGCTGGATTGCTGAAGACTTTTTGATTCCTTTGGTGAGATCTTGTTTCTATGTCACTGAAACCGGGATGGATCACGACAGAATATTCTTCTACAGACGCACATCTTGGTCAGCCATTGAATCGTTAGGCAAGGATTCCTTCTTTGCTGACGGCTTCAAAAGGGTGAAGGAGAAAGACGTTCTTCACGCTGTTTCCACGGGTGCTGCTTTTGGTTGCGGAAAGGCTCGGTTCATTCCGAAGAAGTCTAAGGTGAAAATGATATGATAACCCTAGAAGATTATATAGCTTAGCTTAGTTGAGCGATCTTGATACGAATAGTGCCGTTCCTATGGAGTGGATGCGGAGACTGAATCACAAATTCAGGCGGAATACATTAACTCTATGGCTTTTCTCTTGCCCACAAGTGTGAAACATTTTGAGTACAGGACTATCTCTAGAAAATTAGAGTTTTCCGTCTAACGTGTTATTAAAAAATATTTTGACGAAAATTATCTTAAAGACGCACAAGCGATATATTTTTATAGTGACATCAACCTCTGAGGCTTTTGTCAAAGTTCTGTGTACCATTGCACTATATTTTCAAGAAACAAATTCAAAACAGGAACCACCATCAGACGTTTTCAATTTCTCTCTTTCTCTGATTAAACCTCTTTTACCATTCGCAGGTCAGACCAGTCGTCAACATTCATTGGGACGACAAGGATGACAAAAAAGAGATGGAGAAAGTCATATCCATCTTGAAGTTTGTAAAGAAACAGCGCCCCCTTGTAACTGGATGTGCTGTATCAAGTATCAGTGAAATTCATCATCGCCTTCTCAACTTCTCGATGAAGCTGAGAGCAATGGGAAGACTAGGCTCAAAGCTTTATTTTCTTTGCTCGGACATCGAACGCTGTTTTGATAACATGCCTCACGATAAGCTCCTTGAAGTTATCAGACATTCTTTGAAAGAGAAAGAGTACTTAGTGAGGAACTTCAGAACCATCTGCAACGTTACCCACGGTGTCATCAAAATGAAGGACAGTCATGCTGTAGCGGCTGCCGCAAACTGCAGACCTTTCCCGGTATTTTTGAAGGAAAATCTTCTTTCAGACGATATTCGGGTCAGGAACTCTGTCATTATTGACGTTGGGGATGAAATAAGATCACGCAATAGAGTCATTTCTCTTGTCACCAAGCATGTTGAACAGAGCTATGTCCAGTTTGGGAACACTTTTTATCGTCATATCCGTGGTATGTTCAAACTTACAGCCAATTTAAACATAATATTAAGTAGCATTGTTGATATTATTTGGAGAATCTCAGCCAACTCGGACATGTTGAAGATTCTTTTCATTGAATGATAATAGAAGAGCTGGAAGCTGATTTTATTATAAAATAACCAAAGCCTCTTACTTCACTGCACATTCAGTAAAAATCGTCTGGCATCCTCTCTCTAGCTCTTTGGGTATTATTCATTCATCCATTATATATATCAGCATGTCTTTCAATCGTTTACTTTTTATTTAATTTCAGGTGTTGCACAAGGCTCCATGCTAGCTACATACTATTGCGATTTTTTATATGGCCATATGGAAGCGCAGTTTATGGGAGACTTCCTTGTCTCCGACAACTGTATGCTGATCCGTTGGACTGACGATTATCTTCTTATTGGCACGAGCAAAGAAATTATAGGGACTTTCGTCCAGAGGCTTGGTCTAGGATTTTCCCAGTACGGTTTCAGCTTGAACGCAAGTAAATCAAGATCAAACGTCGATAGCACCTCGCTGAACTGCCCTTTGAAATTACAGAAGATGTTTGGGGAATGGTTTGGGTGGTGCAATCTCCTGATCAATACCAAAACATTAGAAGTAAAATACAATTTCGAGAATTACATAGGTATGCTTCCTTTTGCAACAACTTATAATTATTTTGTATTGTAAACATCTTTAAGAAGCGAGACCATAAATGCAAATTAATGTATGGTCTTCTTATAGACCACACGTGACGTGCCTTGATATTTCGGATGATGTTGCCTAGATTCAACTGCTCTTGCGTGCATACGTATCCTTACCTAGGACGTTTTATTTAACATAGGCAGGGGGAAATCCGAATTCTTGTTTTTTTACACATGAAACGTTTTTTGTCTATAGTATGACACTAATACATGATCTGAATTGTGTAGTTAAGATGTAGATATCTTGTTGATTTTGTCGTAAAATTTTATTGTATCCAATATAATTTATAGGATTGCCCACTTCTGACACTTGTCAGTCGAGAGTATCTTTTTCTTCAATTAGAAATGAGTTTAAAAATTCCTTTCCAGGGGGTTCAGTCGGTGAAACGGTCACTGTTCGGCTTGATTCACGCCCGGGAGTGCGGTTGTTACAGCGATTGTGTCATCACATCAGAACGAGGTTGTCCTCGGTTGTAGTTGACCCAAGGCTTAACAGTGCAAAAGTGATAGAGCATAACTTATGTCACATTGCATACCTAACTGCCAAAAAGATGGATTATATTGTTGGCAGACTCCCAAAAGGTAAATTATTTCCATCATCCCCTAACTTTATACCGTAAAACTGGAGCCGGTAAAGAGGTTCACGGAATCAGCTAACGCTTCATTAGCTTTTTCTACGATGTTGATATTTTAACCTTTAATACTTTTTTTGTTTTTCTTCGCACTATGGTTGAGTTATCCTTTCTGAATGAGTTAACCTTAAGGCTGGTTCACACATAGCCATAACTGCTGCTAAACTGCTGGCGACACCCCTAGCCTCCATCCTTAGCTGCCACCCTTACGATACCGCCGGCTTTTTCATAGAGCTTGTTTACATCACTGCCGTAAATGCCGCCTCAATTTACAGTCTCTCTGTCATGAGTCTGTGCTCCCTTAATATAATCTTCATGATTGGTCAAACACCATCATGTGACAAGATGAGAACAATGCAATGACCGCCGCGACTGCTAAAAAGTGTTTCCATTAAATTTCTTAACGCCGGCGGTAAATAGATGCTGTGAATCGCCAGAATTTATTGCAGAGGAAGGTTTTCAATCCGGCAAATTCGTAGTAAACCAAAACAGGCCTGAATCGCCACGGCCTTTCCATGAGTCTATAGCGATGTTGTAAATATTTGGATGCATTTTCCGACCATCCCTAGAACGTCTTCTTTTCATCTTTTTTGTCGCCAACGATGGTGACTGCCTTCACTAAACTCCAGAACGATCTTACCGCCCCCTGCCTACCCCCAACCTCCCTCAATAGTGACGTTCCTGATTATCATTGTTGTACAGTTTGATGATACAGCCGCTACAATGATACTCAAAAACACTGTCCGGTTTTACAAAGAATTACATATTTTATTCGAAATTTCTCTATCACGTCCTGTCAGTAATTGACTACCCCCTCTCCCATCATTTGAAAGTCTTACAGTACCCCACAAATAGGTAGATATAGATCAGCGTGCTTCCGAACTCTTGTACTTTTCTGCACATTTCCAATACTTTGAAGGAAAATTGGAAGATAAATGGGGCGCCATTTTGACCCTTTGCCCCCCCTCCCTTGCGATCTCATCCCCAGCATATCATTGCACCCATTGCCTTGCCATTCTGAAAGCTAGCTCCCACAAGTGTTTTGTGAAAAAAAATGGTCTTCAGTCAATCAAATCCATGCTTAGTCTTGCTTTCCTATACAATTGTACCTCTACAGCAAATTTAAATACTTTTGTTTGGCACTAAAAGATAGACTCGCAAACAACAGTAATAATTGACATTGTTTCTACAGCAGCTGATTTTGGAGGTAGTAGGAGATGTGAGAGATCACACCTAAAGCAGCACCTTAAAGTTGCTTCATGGTCGTACTCGATTACTGCGTAGTTACTGATACACTCAATAGATATTTCATCGTTCCGAACACAATGGATAAACACTACGCCAATGCAATTTTACTATATCAAATGTAGACTAAAAATAAGCCAGTTGTATTTTCTCCTCTTTCAGATTCAAGGCCAAACAAGCATCCAATTTTTTGGAAAAATGCTATTCACCGTATTTTCAAGGCTTTCTATCGCCACTATCGACGGGTTCACCAAAGGGCAGGTGCTACTGCTAACAGCATGATTCCGAAGAAAGTTGCAAAAAATATATATTTTGCAGCTATTATTCGGGTTATGTCCACAAAATGTACAAGATATCGTCAAATAATGAAGCAATTCTCGGTTTCACAAAAAAAAAGTTGGCAAAAGGAAGAACTTGTACTCCTCAAGTAAAACAAGTCAGCGGTAAGTAAATATACTCTTATCGGTGTATTTGTCGTCTCATAAGAAAACTACCTCTTTTGTGGCAAGATTTAGCTGATGTTTCTATACCTCTTGTTTTGATATTAAGGGTTGGCTAGTTACGTTCGTTAATTACTCGTTAGTAGAACATTCTTCATTAAATCATTTGCATCAACTAAAGGCCACACGAAATGCTTAAATCTGACTTTTTGTGCAAATACCCCTAGTGTATATTCCTGCGAACATAGGTTTATACTCTTTTCTGTGGTGTTTTGAAAAGATTTTAGCCTTTAAGTCCAGCACCAGCACCCAAAATAATGTCTATTCATAGATCCATATTTAATCACGCTATTACAATTTATCCTTTTGTCAATAAATGTTTTGTTTCCCTTATACTTGCAATCAAAATAAATCTTGATCTGTGGACATTTTGACTTTAGAAATTTTAAAATGAAAAACTCAAAAAGATATTATATTTACCATAAAATATTGTAACGGGTGCATCTGTTTTCTCTACTAAGTTTTCTTTAACTAGGCATGCTTCTATTTCAAATCTTTAAGTCAATTATTCCTATATATATACAGTTATATATTATTAGCAAGTTACAGTATGTAATGTGTCAAATAGGTAAAGTGTTATTACAACGATAAACCAAGGAACATGAAACAAAACCTTCTTTAACTAAAGTTAAAAATATGAACAAGGAGAACGAATTATTAGATGAGCTCAAAATTAATTTGTTGCAGTTCAAAACGATGCTATAAGAACCACATCTTTCGATTTTTCAATCGTTGGTTTGCCAATATTTCTCCATACAACAAATATGATAGTGATACTGCAACATGTTGTATGATATTTCCTTGAAAATTGTAGTGAATTATGAATTGAAAATGTCAATGTAAAAATCTTCTGCACGAACTGGCAAGCAACTGACAAACAAAAAGTTAAGCATTACTTGAAATTTGTTTGTTTTTCAGTGTCATTAGAGTTCCAAGCATGGTTGATTTGAATTTTTGTACCAGGTTTGGTATCGATAGACACTAATATTCTTTGACTAATGATCCTATACAACTTCCGTATCACGATTCACACAATGTAATTTTTTATTCTTACCAGTTTGTATAAACAAGAGGGTTTATGTCTTTTCTTGATCCAGGAATAAGGGGATAGATACCCAGGTGGGAGAGTTGAAGAACCCCGAAATCCTTGGCCTGGAAGATTAGCTGATAACCCAACGTCATAGAGTTCTAAAGGGATGACGTCACAAAATCTTTTTCAGAATTTTCGAATTTGGATCCCATAACCTGAAAGAGCATCATGAAATTCCTCTAATTGTAAAAAATCAGTCAAATGTGTTACAAATTGGCAGAGATATGGCCACATGTGTATTTGTTCTTTCCCCAGCAAACCTCTGTATTTTGGTCTCTGTTCATAAAGTTATGAACAGAGTCTAAATAACAGTGATTCGTTAGCAAACTTCAAATCTTTCATTGGCTGTATGTCAACCGATTTTAGACATGTTTGGTCAATTTTGCATATTTTAAAGTATTTCATGGTGCTCTTTTATGTTATGTGGTTTAAATTCAAAAATTCTAAAAAAGGTTTTGGTGACGTCACACTTTAGAACTCTATTGGCGAAAAACACAGATACCTCAATTATACAGCCACGCATTTAGCACTAGGCGTGGACAATTGTGTAGAAATGCACGTGATCACCTGGGTTTGCTAATAGACTATATTTTTGGTTTAACAAGTTATATCTTTAACCTATAAATCATGTCAAAATGGAGCCAATTAAATATGAGGAACAGTTATCAACTTCTTATTTAAAAATGAAACGTGTTTGACGATAGGTTTAAAAATGGAAAATATACGAAACATTCATTACACACTGAATCTTTCAGAAAGGCTTCGATTGGTGCAAAGGGAATGTCACGTGATCTTTTATGTAAGTCATTTACAACTGCCAGACTCACCGAACCTGTAATATGAATTTCTGCTAACTTGTTTTTATCTATACGTTAACACCATGACAAAAAATGTCAGACGAAATGTGTCGGAATCGCCCTGTCTCCCTTGTCTTTGTTTAGGTTTTTGATGCCTTGAGAAAGAGAGAGAGAGATCTTTTGCAAAGATTTTTAATATAGCTATCCCAGGATGCGAAGCTATGCAACAGATGATCCACATTGATGACGCAGTTGCACTACTGGTGCAGTTAGAATGCTTCCTTTCCTTTAATCTTGCTCTTTCTGGTAAGTGATCTTTTCTAAATTTTATTTGCGATTGGAAACTACGATGCTTCACTTTGAATCCAATCTTAAAGATTATATTAAAAGATCAAGCAATGGTCATTAGATAGATGAAACAGGCTTGCCGTTGTATTTTTATTTTTTGCTCTCTAGCTACCGAAGGCAGTTTTAGGATACTAAGAAAGAGAACCTATGCTTATCGAGCAGTGTTCTAGTCCTTTGTCTCGATGCCACCTCAGTGCAAATCTGCAATAAAATTAGAGAACCTTGATATTTCAGGCAAAATTGAAACGTTTTCAATACTTCAAGCAAACGACGTTCAGAAATATTCTGAAATTTTAAGCTAATCTTGAGGGCGTGGTCGCAAAAATTTTCTGCTCGTTTCGCTCGCAGGGAAACCTCATCTGTACCTCTACTGGATGCTTTACAGCTTCGCCTCGTTTCAGGGTCTATATATAAAAGTCCTTCACATTCTCTAGAAATTCCAGATAAAATAGAAATTAAAATGCTAAAGCGCTTCAGTCCTTAGAAAACTGCATTTTACAGTTAAAGAATTCTGCAAATCCGTCAGACTTTATTATTCCATTTTCCGTTTTATAGACTTCATTTTCGACAAAATCCGCACCCACGTCCACAAAATAAACAAACTCTTGTATGCAGATAGGGACGGGGATATATTTCAAGCTAATATCCAACTGTGATTCTTCAAAATGGCAACTCATATGAAAGAAAATCAAAGTGAGAATAGCCAGTAGTAGTAATCCCATATATTTCCAATTGTTTAAGTTGCTTTTGCCTCACACAAAGATCCTCAAGATCCTCAAGAAAATCTTCTGAAAAAAAGTCGATTGTATCGAGTGACACTTGCTCCCCATGATCTACTTGGAAAAACAGACTTTTGAGTTGACAACGGATCAACACACTTGGAAAGGCTTGCATAATTGTAAGCTGGATGTGAAGTTCCGTAATCATCATTCCATGAAGTTCAATAATATCTAAGATATCATAGCTATATTCACATTGCCTTGATCTGAAACAAACATACAGCTTCTCCAGAAATGGTACAACAGTTTTCAGAAATTGACTAAGAGTCTCAGGTCTGATCCTTGTTCCAGAAAATATCAACTTTAGGCTTTTCAGATTCTTCAAAGCTGGGAGTGACAACAATGCGTTATCTGCCAAACTGATTTCATATGCCTCATGTATTGTGATTGTTTGGACATTTGGACAATTGTCAGCAATACTTGTTGCTAAATTGCTGCTCATAAATGGAAATAAACTAGTTGTTCTCCGTATTTTCTCACAAGTTTGATCAATGGTTTATCATCATTGTAAGCTGGATGAAAATGTTCATCAATTTCATCAAAAGATGAATTTGAATCTATGTGAGAAATCTCAGGACAGTTTTCAATTAGCAGTTGAGCTTCAGCTTCAGAAAATTTCCACCTCAACCCAGATGTATTTAGACTGTCAATATTAATCTTTCTCAACTTTGAAAAAAACAAACCTCGAAATATTGCATAAACAAGTTCATGAAGAATGGGTGCCAGAAGACTTCAACACTAAAATGTGTTAATTTAAGTTCAAGGCTTGGCCTAAAACTTAGCTCTGTAAGTTGGCAGTTTTAATATAATAAATATCTGCTGCACTTTTTACTTCTTCTTCTTCCTAGATTTGTTGCTTCCTGAATCTTCCAAAGCTTTCAACCATTGTTGACAACAATTGAAATAAATACAAATTTTGAAAGATTTTCTCTTTATTTCTGAAAACTTTAGCTAGGTATTCAAAAGAAACAAAGAGTCCCTCAATAGCTATATTAAGCCTTTCAAGATTGGATTCGTGTTTTATGATTCCACACCAGACTGCATTGCCAACTTTTACTGGAGAGTATCCAGTTTCTGGTATTATTCAAGGGCCATCGAGGCTATACCTTACAAGAAGAGTTTTTATTCTATTTTGGCCGTCGTTTCAAAAACACTGAACACCCCAAGAATAGGGTGAACACCCAAGAGCACCCTAAGAACAAGTTATAAAATCCCCATTAAGCGGCTGAACACCCTTTAAAACATATCAAAATCGGCATATTACTCGTAAACTAATTTGGTAGATCAATCAAAATTATTTTGGGGCGGGAAAGGGCCTGATAAGTCTAATGCTGTTGGTGTTGTTGCAACCAACGGATGTTTTGCGCGTCAAAAGTGATTAGAGAATGTTTTATTGTGTCCCCTCACTTAGGTCACGTGATTAAAATAAAAGTTCTTTCAAATTTCAAGTTGTCGATGAAAACAAAAGAACAGAACAATATGTCCTTCGGTAAATTTTGCTTCCATTCGGTAAAAATCATTTTTTGGTAGTCAGCTGTAACAAAATAACGCCAAGATTTTAATTTATGTACTTAATGTATAGATTATGTATCTTCTTATCTTCTTTTCCTTAATGTTAAAAACGGAATTTTGAAAATGACGTTTCCGTCATTTTCCAGTGCCCTGAAAGGTGTGAAACTCCAATTAGTGTCTAACACCCCCCCCAACCATTGTTGCTTAATTCCGTCCCTGTATGCGAGAGACGAATTTGACTAATGACTTCTAAGATATACATATTATTTTATATTGATATTGTCAAATCACGAACCAATGTGGAATAGTTCACAAACAAAATCAGATACACTCTTGAGCTTATGCAATAAAACGCTCTCAACATTTCACTGAACATCTCTGAATATTTGTATAGTGATGTTTAGTCATGTTTAGTCATGTTTAGTCATGTTTAATAGGGATGTTAAAACGCTCTCAACAATTCGACTCAGCATTCGTTGAGCGATGAACTTCGGACTCTCAGAGATCCAAGACAGGGGAATCCGCTGTTTAGGTAGGGTGTTTTGGAAGATAAACTTCGGATGCTCTTTCCCTTAATAGTAGCTGCCTGATGCTTTCCTAAGGTCAGGATTTTGGTATTGCAACTTGCTTTGAATTGCTATCTCGTTCGATCTGCTTTCACTGCAAACTGTTTCCAAGCGTTCGTCATAGTTTGCCATTACGATTTATAAAGTTCAACTTCTCTGAGATCTTGATCCTTGCGCTTGCGCCGACCGAACATATGGGGTGTTAAAATGCTCTCAAATGTTGAGTCGACCCGCTGAACATTTTTGAATCTGTTCAAACTCCACTCAACATCGCTGAACACCGCCCAACACAACTCAACATAACTGAACAGGGTGTTAAAACGCTTTCAACATTTGCAGTCTACAAATGTTGAGCGATGTTCAGTGGAAAGTTGGGAGCGTTTTAACGGGGCTCTGTTGTTAGCTTGCGCAGACATTTGTATCGACCTTTGAGTCGTTGAATGAAATTTTTTATTATGGTGATGATATCACATAAATTTTCTCTGGGGCAACTTTTGGGAGGCTGTGGTACCCAGAACCCCTGGGATTGGTTGAGCTGACCAACATTTTTTCCACCCAAGCACACATACAAACAATAAAATTGAGTCAAACCTTTTGTAAAAAATGGGGTGAAATCTTCTGTGGTGGGCTCCAGGACTATAAAAACGTTTTGAAATATCTCTCATTCTCAATGCTAATTTTTCATGCTCTACTGTCTATTATTTTTACTGCTTAGCTACTATGACTAAAGACTAAAGCCCAACCGAAGACTAAAGCCCAATCCACACTGCTTCGCTTTTTGGAGGGTGGAAACAACTGGGTATCGGCCTGGGCTTATTTTCGTACAGTGGACAGGGCTTGTTCAAGGCTTGGATCTTGAGACATTCATCTTCAGCCTGAAACGGAGAGGTAGTTCTTAAAATGGGTCGACAGAAGTCCTCACCCTGCAGGTTTTTCCTGCCCCTTTAAAAACAATAAGGTTTTTCCTAATATGTAAATAAATAAAGCCAGGCCGTTTTTAGCATACTAGCTAGGAGGCGAAAGCCTAGCAGGCGATAGCCTCTGTTTAAACCAGTATCCCCCAGAATCTTTTTTTCGCTTAAAAAAAGGCTATTGTCCTGCACCTTGTCAAAAGAAAAGGCTTGCCCCCAGATAATTTTTTTTCGAAAAACCTATGAATAATAATAACGCTCGCCTGTCTGCATTCCTCTCTTGTTAGGAATGAGTGCAGCCATTGAAGGTAGTGTGTACACAGATAAAATGCCACTTGATAATGGATACCAGAGAAATTACATTGAACAATTACTCAGTTTCACGAAATGTTTCTATTACAACCTTGAAACATTTGCAAAGAAGCAATTCTTCTATGCATATGAAATTCAAAACTGTCATCTGTAGATGTTAAAAAGCATTTTGCACTTCTTCCATCACCGTTCCTGAACCTTGTTTTGTTTCTATAGAATAAAGAAACATTTCATCAGTTTTTATGTAGTTTAGTACTTAGTTTACTAACAAATTTCAAGAGGGCTCCTGCTGAAAGTATTATTTTCAATTAAAACTGTTATCATTTTCATTATCGAAAATTCTTTCTATGCATACTCAAAATCAGTCAAGCTGAGAAAACAAAATATATACGTACTAATTTTCATCTGGACTGGGTAATGGTCACTGACTTTTAAAGCCTGCAATTGAATTCGATTTTTTTATTCAAAGGAAAAAGTAAATGTGTATTTCATATGACGCAAGTAAAACCAAGCTTAACAAAGCTTGGTTGCCAAACTTGAAATTATCACGTTCAGGATAACTCCAAGATGACAAAAGCTACCTAAAAGCTACAAACAGCGTGAGAACTGGCGATGGAAAGGTATACAATGTAAATCAAGATTTTGATAAAACAGTGATCTTATAAGAAGCATTCCTCGAAATAAAACAAAGTGAAGCGAAGAAACGGATCAGTTCTTAACTCAGCGTCTCATTTCATGCGACAGGCATACAAATGGTTGATGTATACTCAATAAGCTTGACACAGAATTATTTTACAGAATTAATTACTTTGCTTTGAGAATTATTTCTACATCTTCTTATTTTTGGTGACAACCGATGAAATTTAGTGGGTTGTGATTTTGATATGGCATTTATAGAGCATAGACTGCCATAAAAGACAATACAGCATGGACTTCATAGAGAGATATTATATCATTTAAGAATGCACACGAGGGTCAACAATCCTTAAAAACATGTTGCTTACTCACCTCGCTAGAAGAAAGGCCAAACTCTGAATCAAAGTGAAAAACTGAAGGACTCAAAGGGTCAACTGCATCGATCATGTTTTGCCCAGCAACAACAAGCCTAAAAGGTATATGCGTCGTTACAAATTAAGGTGAACTGCGCATTTTTTCGAAAGACAAAATAAGCAGATCTGAAAATAGAATTCCTCGCTGCTAATTCCAGGCCTTAGAGTCGTCGGAATGATCCTTTATTAAAAGCACAAATGCTTTTCGAGTGAATCTTATATTGGTCGGATGTTAACAGAGGCGTAGATAGGAAAAGACGTAGAAAGGAAGTGTGGATTTTTCGACGGAAATCTAATAATAATTAACATTTTTCACTAATTCGAACGTCATTTTAGGCCAATAGAACTTAACTAATTCAAACAATAAACTCTCATACTTCATCATTCATATTACACAAACGTTTTTCTAGTCTTTTCCTTTAAATGATGTATTTGGAAATATCTTGAATCAATTTTGTAACACTTTCTCTGTTAATAGAGATGCACGCAAGGTTTTTAAGGGATCCTCGGTCATAGCAATTTTTTAAATGAGTCCTTTGGACTCTCAAAACTGTGACTCTTGAAGGTCCTAGAAAGATATTCCCTGTAGTGCTGAAAAATACATCATATGTTATTTTTGAAAATTGTCAATTGAAAGGCAGCTACTTGCCGGTCTAGACGAAAGTATGCTACACTCTTTTTTAGAAGTGCAAGTCAATACATCAATTCAACTTACAGCCTCATTTTGAAAAATTCTTTATATTGTTCTGGACAAATTTTTTGACCCAGATTCGGATCGAGAGAAAAGTTATTAGTCTCTTTTGAAGTTTTCATTAAGTTTCTGTTCACAATATTGATTTAATGACAGCAAAAGATAAAATTTTAATAAGATTTGACCGTGATTGGCTACTAGGGGGGTAAAATTTCACCCGGAATGATTTTTAGCTCACCAAATCTAAGCTTAAAAAAAATCGTATAATAAAGTTTGAAGAAATTTCTTAATTTTCCGGATGAGTTGTTTTCATTTGTTCTTAAATCATTAGGATTTTTATCACGTGACCTCTATGGGGCGTGTCCATTCAATTTGAGATAAAGGCTAGACATTTTTGTCTTTTCTTTCAGGGGCAAATCTTCCTATAATTCATTGGGGGCTTCGACAGAATTCTTATCTTTACCAAGGCTAATTTCACTATTATTCACTTGGAGTTTTAACAGAATTCTTGTCTTTTCCGAGGGAAATTTATCCTCGTGGCTGTAAGGGCTGCAGCGTGCCCGCGTAGCGGGCGTAACTGGGGCTAGTCGCTAGCTATTGTACTCAAGGGTAGTGTTCAGACGCCATTCGCCAACAAAGTGAGTGATACATCCTTTACTTGCCGACACGCTTGAAAATTCACCCACAAAGCACCCGAAGAAATGGCAGTTTAGCCTTACAGTACGGTTTTTCGCCTCCTTACCCTCCTCTGTCTATTCCACTGGACGTGACGTTTCTTTCTTTGCCAGATGATAAGCCGCCAGTTTGTTAAGTTAAGATTTAAAACATTTTGAAAATATGTTTTTTTGTTTTAATAACAAGCATAAATTACAAGCAAATTTACCTATCGTAGGGACATTTTCTGGTGCT
The DNA here is from genome assembly GCF_013076305.1 of Rhopilema esculentum. The sequence continues at coordinate 3,357,009 of NW_027019365.1, read as the reverse complement.
TAGTGTGGTATCTTCATCATCTTTAATGAGCCAACGGAATCTGTGATCAGTTGCCAATCTAATGGATGACCAGTCACTCACGTAGCTGCATCCTGCATTGAAGTCGCCCATGATTATTGCGTCACTCGTGCCCAGGTAATCTTTTGCATCGTCATAGACGTCGACAAGAAGATCAATCTCCGATTCAGTGATACTTCCTTTATCATCTGGACGTGTGTGAATGCCAATCGCAATAAACGGTGCTAAAGTAGAAAGTTTCTTGAATTAATTATCATACTTTCAGGAACATAAATGATCTATTAGCTTTGACATAGTAGGTTGCAAATCGAAATTAAAGTGTTCTGACGCTGAATTCCGTAAGGATTTCTTTTAGTTTTCATGTTAATAAAATAGTCATATTTTCCTCACTTTAGATAGAATAGTTGCTGTGGGAATTCAATGGTTGTTGTTGCATCCATTTGCATCAAAAATTGATTTTGACTCTGGTTCCTGGTTTAGCACCAAATCTTTGCATATCGTAAGTTGATTTAATCTAATAATCTTAATTAAACATATGCGATAATAGAATAATTCAGTATAATATTTGGTGGTTTTACCCAAGATATCGCTTTTGAATTCGACCACAAACGGCGGCCTTTCAAACCCAGTTTTTTTTTTCTTTGCTGGATTTTTCGTTTCTCTACTTCCATAAACATATTTTCTACCAACGGTGAAGATATCTGATCTATAAACAAGATATCAGTAAAAAAAGATCAAAAGAACAGATTAAAATTGAAAGCATGAAAGACTTTAAAGAGCAAGATTTTTGTCTGATGTCTCCGATATACGTTGGGAGCATATGTTCCAGCTAAGCTATAATCAATCACTGCCAAAAGTCTTGGAACACTAACGTAGGTTTTCAAAGGCAAATTCAGCCATCCCCCTCTCCCCCTAGGAACAATGTTGATTTACTATAGAAAAAAGAAAGGGGTTATGGAGTACGCTTTTTCTTGTGGATTGTTTGGTATTTTTCTATACTTTCAAGATTGTTTTGGGGGGGAAGGGGGACGGAAGTGGTAGTATTCAAGAAAATAAATGAAAAATAGAAAAGCACAGCGCAAAGTGTTAGGTGTTCCAAGTAATTTTGGCAGTGATTGTATAATGTAAATACGCTTGCCAATGATTGGCCACCTTTGTTTTCTTCGCTTATCGAAAAACATGCTCCGCTAAGGAAAACGCGGGTCTCAGAAAGATACTGCCCTTTGATTGAAAAACACCACAAGGTTCTGATAACTGATGACAAGGGTCTGAGGATTTGGATCATAAAGTTGCTCTCGTGTAACAGTCAGGTTCGCTTCTATGCGCTGGGATTATAATAAAGATTTAGAATGGCGACAGCACAAGATACAGATGATTATGAGACTGAATCTGGAATTCTGATAGGTAAGGAAGATTTGGAGAATTTTGTATTAGCTGAAATAACAAAGTTACGTGAGAAAAACCAACGCGCTGACTCCGCCAAAATTTGCAAGGCCCTCAACAAGACGCATGGCCTAAATCAAAGCATGTTTGAGACAACATTGGATTGCATGCTGAAGCAAGAAAAGATAAAAGATACCCCTCATAGTGGACGGGAGTCTCTGCAAATACAGCCTGTATTTAATGAAGCAGAGGAAATTAGAAGCGAAGAAATATCATCAGAAGAAGTGAAGGAAAGGCAGGGAAGGTTATCGCCACTGGGTACGAAGAAATTATATCACACGAAGACCATGGCAGAGTTCCGTTTCTCTCAGATGGAGTAGTCGAAATTACATCACATGAAGAACAGACAAGTCGAAATACTTTTGCGCGTATTTTGGACAGATTGGAAAAAGTTGAGAGGCGGATGGAAGAAATTAAAAATAAAGGCCAAAAAATCCAAAACCGAAGAAATAAAAAAAATTGATTTTACCATGTTTTTCTCTAAAATTAGTCAACTTGAACATGAGAAAAAATCTCTACTTGATGAAAACGCTGGCCTAAAGCTAACACATAGTTGAAGGAGAAGATTACGTCATTTAAAATTTGTGAATTCGCTGTTAGACCATCGCCCCAGTGGAATATAGCTGATTCAAACATACAAACGAAGCATGCAGCTGATAAATGGAAAGTACATACAATGTCCAAATCACAGAATCAAGGCTCAGAGTGGAGAAAAAATATCGATGAAAAGGGCTTTCCTTTGAAACAGCCTCTGGAGACAGCGAACAGATTCAGCTGCCTGGACACCTTAACAACAGAAGAGTGTTCAACACAACTCCCAAATGACAGAGAGTACTCAGCCGTTGTAGATAGTCGGGGGTTTCCTAGAACAACGAGCAACGCAGGTGATAAACTCGAAAAGGGTATTGATGAACAAAACAAGGATGAATCAAGGCAACACGCCAATAAAACTGTATGTGAAGATCCAAGGAGGCCTAGAAGCCCTAGAAAGCCAGCTTTCTCTATTCTCGGCGACTCTATGGTAAAGAAGATCAGGAGGCAAGATCTAAATACCGAAGTTCCATACGCCAAAACATCAATAAAAACTTTTCCCGGTGCCATAAAAGATCAAATGAAATCATATATCAAGCCTACTATAGACGACAAGCCAGACGGAATACTTCTCGTATGTGGAACAAACAACCTACGCTCCGAAGTTCCCGAAGTAATAGCAAATAAATTAATAGAATTGACCACAGAGGCGAAAAAAGGCGTGAGAAATGTTGCTGTTTCCAGTATCATAAAAAGGGGAGATTCGTATGAATTTGAGATCAAGTCAAGAGAGGTAAATGACTTAGTCAAGGGAGGACTTTCTAGAAGCAAAATAAGCTTTATCGAACATGAAAATATTGAAAATAGACAAACAATCTTTTGGTGGTACAAAATTCGAAAATGGCTTTTCGCCTGACACTCTTCAGAGTTCAAAACGTCAGAACATAGACCGAAAACTCTACGCTAGGAAATATATATACCCAGTTGTGGATCGAAATAGGCCAATCAGAAACACGAGCACATGACTGTTGAGGTTGACCAATCAGTGCCGCTTACCTATTGAGAATGTTACCAATGGAGTCCTAAGGTGAACGAAATCCTTTTTCTACACAGTAGCGGTTTTTTCGTGCTTATGTAGATAGATTCCAAAACTGCTAGGTGGAACGACGATCGGGCTTTACCAATAAAATAGACACCTTGATAAATCGGGACTTCACCTGAACTACCAAGGAAATAGTAGCTGGGAACCTCATAAATTTTTTAAACGGTTTGTGACTAACAGTTTCAGAAGAGACATGTAACATTGAAATGGCCCATACATCCATTTTAATTAACCAAATCGAAAACCATGACATATATCTTCATGCTAGGGTCTATCACAGCCCAGCTGAACATATCGATTCGACTTCGTGTTCCGAATGCATATCAGCTATCTACTCTAGTAACGCGAGTTCCCTTAATGTTCGTAAAAGCGATTCTTCTTCATCCATACATGACAGTGAAACAGAAAATGAAATAGATAGGCTTTTTCAGCTAAAAAGAAAATATCACAAGAATCCACATCTTGCTTTCCTGAACATAAATAGCCTCAGGTATAAAATAATAAATCTCAGAGAAATCGCAGAACGATGCCTACCTGATGTTTTAGTGATTGAAGAGACGAAATTGAGCAGAGACTTTAAAACAGAGCTATTTACAATAAAAAAAAATCAATGCCCAATGCGCTGCGACAGGAATGAGTTCGGAGGAGGGCTTATGCAATATGTGAGAAAGGGGTGGTTTGTAATCGCCTTACCGCCTTCGAAACCCCGAAATGTCGAATTGATATGTTCAGAACTCACTATCTGCAAGAAAAGGTGGATAGTTTTTGCAGTCTATCGACCCCCAGATTCGGGAACCTGAATAACTTCTTCAATTAATCATCTAGCTCTGTGAATTCGGCTCTAGAGAAATACGAACATTGTTTTGGGTGATCTGAACATTGACACCCAAAACGAGCAACACCCGGGCTATAACTAGCCTGCGTGTAGCCTCTACTGTTAATGCGGAGGAAGACGGAGGGGAGGAGGAAAGAGCGCAAATCTGGAGAGATTTATGCTCTAATATATGTGTAATCTTTTCACAGAAAAATCCAAGTTAACTTCTAGGAATTTTGGGAATACATCAACTGACCTAACGCTATCGAAGAAAAACTCTAAAGATGGACAGAAATGCTTCTCTTTTAGAGGTTTTAGGTCTTGGAATGGCCTCTCAGCTGAGTGTAAACAGGTATCTTCTCTGAGAAACTTACAAAAATATCTTGCACATTTGTAAATAGGTGTTTACGATTTGCCCTTTATTGTAAATGTTTATTTTGAAATAATAAAATTCAGATAAAAATAGGATTTGTTACATTTTGTATATATTGGATTGTAATTGAGTTTTTTGTAAGTATTTTAATTGGAGGGCCCCTCGAAAATCAGCATTGCTGAAGAGCTACCCTTTTTAACCATTGGGAATGAAATGAAATGAGCCATTTCAGTATTTTCAATCATAGTGAATCATTGATTAATTACTGAAACAATCATCTGAAATGGGTTACCTGTACAGAAATGCGTATTGCTCTTTGCTGATTGAATTTCCAAGTCGTTCACTCTCTTCCAATTGATAAGTATTCTTAACTCTGAAAAATATCAGTATTAGACACCTGGAAATTCAATTTTCTATCTTCATCACGATTTAGTTTAATACAACTTGATAGGAATCACAAATTTAGCCGTTTGCTCAGGGCCGTCGCTGGCGGGAGGGGGCGGGGGTGCTACCCGATCTTCATCTAAAGTTTAGGGAAAAGTCAAAATTTATTGAAAAGCTCTAAGTGCAAATCCTTGAGATACTGGAAGATGGAAGCTCTTATCAGCAGGGCCGCCGAGAGGAGGGGCAAGGAGGCAAAGTGTCCCGGGGCCTCGAGGTCTAGGGGTCCTCGTAGAGTAATGAATTCGATTTTAAGAATGGAATTAGTGAAACTTGGCAAGAAGTATGCCTAAAAATAGTAAAACATTCCAAACGATTGCCAGAAATGACCGCAAAAAATATTCTGAATTTCATTTTAAGATAGTTTAAAGAGCGTGGTCGCAAAAATTGCTGCCCGCTCCACTCGCAGGGGGCCTCGTCTTTCAGTTTTCCCTATATGGCCCCCTAATCCTCTCGGCGGCCCTGTCTCTGTGATCTGCTCATACAAACTAAGGTTTTATTTACACGTGCTGAGTTATCTGAATGAATGAGGGTATCTCATTGCTGAAAACTTGACTTCTAGAGCAAAATCAAAAAAAGTACTCTCAGGTACTCAGACAAAGGAAATTGCGACGCAAAAATCGAAGCAATGATTGACTGACGAGAACATACTTTTTGATAAATGAAGCCAACTGCGTCAAAATGCCACACCCAAAAAGTGATATATTTAGGCTACGCCCTACTTTGTCGGCAAGTTGACGACTGGCATCCCCTTAAGTGAAAGTGTTTAGCGATGGCCCTGCGTTTGCTCGGTAAATCAACTCAAGGTGGAGGGTAGGTGTAGTACTGATAAAGAATCCTTACAACCTTTCGTTGACGGCTGTCAGCAGCTCCTGAATGGCTGTTTGTGATGAATCGCGGATTTCTTGGATCAAAATTAAATCATAGCGGAGAACAATCTGAAAGAATGTAATAAAGAACTATTTTCTTTTTTTCTTCACTTCATAAGTACTTATTTAGTAAGTTAAAAATGACGTTTGCTATCTCGAACTCTAAAGGGAATCGATTACTATTGCCCAATTTCATTAAAAAACTCAACTAGAGTCATGTCGCCCCTTATGGAACGATTTCATTTTTACATGAATTCTGACTGGGCAATGATAAATACTTATATCAAGGAGTTTGGGTATGTTTGTCTTCAAAAAACGCGCGAAATTATTGTGCTGACGACATTACTTGTACTTTTTGCTAATTATCGTTGTTTCATTTTGCTAATAAAAGCTAGGAGAATCTTTTAAAAGTTAGCGGAATTTAAATGGAAAAGTTGTCGGTAGACCTTCGACTCTTCTTTTTTTCCTGCACCTCAACTTTCTTGGCCATTACCTCGGTTAGCTAAAACAAAACAAACCACGAAGAAAGTGGCCTGTAGTAGTGTTGCTTGTGAAGAAAGAGAGAGAAGCCGATAGGACTGTCTTTACTCAGGCATGTAGATTGAACAACAAAGAATGTGTTTGTAGTACGTTGATTTTAATAGGAAGTACTAAAAGGAGAGGAAAACAATTTTTACTGAAATCGTTCCAAAGGGGGCGACATGACTCTACATAAACCATTTAATTGTCAGTTCTGCATTATCTTTGACTGGAATGATGATAACGCAGCATCTCCGTACTCTTAATACAGGCATTACCCAGACGCCACCTCCTCCGTGGCATTTTGAAAATCAGCTTCTTGTTGTAGGACCATCATTAGAATTTTCAAGAAAAATAGAATCATTGAGAGTTCGAGACAGCAAATCTTTGAGAGAAGGGGCTGTCAAGATAGCATATGTCGGCTGTTTTTATGGGTCAGTTTAAAAGTACATTGCTGTCAGATTGAAAGTAAATCAGTGTGCGCTATTATCGTTTCAGGTAAGGCAGAAAAGGCCAATGCTAGTGCTGTACGGTTTATGTCATGTTCTTCTTCTGAGAGACTGACGGTCACTTTTGGGAAGCGGAGGTAGGATTTCTTGTTATATGTTCCGTTTGATTGATCAATTTTCCGCAAGGCAGTCCCAAACCTTTATAAAAATAATGACAACGAGATGTGGTATGAATGTGGCACCACATTTTGGTGTGACACCTATTGGGTATGACACTGGTGTTGCACTCAGCCGTATGCCCACCACTAATTTGACACCAGGCATCTAATCACTACCCTGAAAAACGGTCAAGTATAGAATGCTACTGAGCTGAAAGACAATGCTTTATTACCTTCACGAGTGTGTCCATTATCTTCGCCTCTGACGCCTTCTTTTTGCCGAAAATTTGTACGTTGAATGCTGCAATGTCAATAGTTCTCGGGTCATTTTCTTCACCAACTGTGGCCACAACCCTAGAAAATAGCAATGGTTCTGTCAGGTGATGGATACATGGCGTCAGTGACGAAACCAGTCATTTTTCTGCTTAACGTCGGTCACATACTCGTTTGCCAAACTTCACCTGAAACTGCTAGCAAATTTGTGTCGCAATAGGTAAAGCAAATGCTTCCATATTTTGGAGGCTTCCGTGGAAAAACATTTAGATAGGTAGGTCCCTTACTTTGTCGATCCTCCTGTTGAAATTTTCCTTTAAATGGCTCGGTTGTAGCCCTAGATAATTGTAAAACCGGGACTAAGGTCCTGCGGCGTTAATTTATGATAATGAAACTTTCATTTCCAGTTCAATTAAAACAAAAATTGCAAATTTCACTATTTCAAAGATAATTTGCAACTGGGTAGCCTGGGTTTACAAAGGACAAGACTATTACAAGCACAAACAAAATAAATTAAGAAAAACTGTGTTCGTCTTTCTTTTCTTTGAAAGCTGTCAGTAGCAGAAATCGTTAGAATTGAAGAAGTTCAGGATTATTCCAAGACTTGTTTTTGCGGCAGAAAATGTAATAGGTAGTACGGATAGTTAAGTTGGATAGTTTGAAGATCATGAAGCGGAGATGATTCTCGCTGATATCTAGAGCGTTGCACATGTCGATGAAAGAGGAGCAGGAGAGACCAAAGATACCCAGGGAACTGATAGAAAGATGAACAAACATGATAGAAGAATAGGCTGAGCTTAGGCTGTGAACGAGATGCGAGTATTTCTCTCTTTTGCTGTTAATATTAACATCCAATTTCGTATCCTACTGTAAGCTCGAGTATGAATAGGCGATGGTCAGAAGTGACTAGAAGTAGATCCGGGCGGAAAGAGTCTACTGTTATGATAGAGGGTGAGAGATAACTTGAAAGGTCTATGTAAAGAGACCAATTAGGTCTAGCTTCAAAAGACTGCTAGGAAATTTAATGCAGAGTTATGGCGCCATGTGTAACGGCCTTCTTCAAAGTATGTTTTGCAGCCTGCAACAATGTGAAGTAACGTTTCTGGCATATGGCAAAAAGAGCAATCGGACGACTGAGTAATGTTCCATTTAGATAGGTTTTTCGCGTGGCAAGGGAGTTATTTGATAGTAAAACTGTAAATGTTCTTGGGCATGTTGCTTTGAACGGTAGTCCATATTTTAGAGGCCATAAGAGAACGTTGTCAAAGATGAAGTAAAGAACGTTACCTTGAGACATAAGATGGTTTTGAAGGCGCTCTTTATGTTTTGATCTAACAGCCTTCAATACTTCTCTAGTATTCCTGTAAACATCATATTGGATGTTCATGCTCTGGCTGGTATTCTTTCACAAAGATCGGATGTTTTTGTTTGGAGAAGATTGTAGTGCATCACGATAAACAGTTTGAAACTGTATGAATTTAACTGAAGGAAGAATCAAATTAAGACTGAACTGGTTTTTTGACAGAATAATGCCACTTAAAGTAGCACTTATGGGTAAATCGAGCTGACGGTGGATAAATGCAGAAACTTGATTATCAAGATTTTCGACGATGCAGGTTTTTGATAGATCGGCTACTGTGAGGTGCCACGAAACTTGTGAGAGAAGATAGCTGTTATAAATAACCAGCTTATTCTTTGGATGGAGAGGTAAAGAATCAATTTGCATTAGAAGTTCTGTGAAGATGGAGCTGAGCTTAGACATATGTTCTTGGTTGCTCATATGAAAGTCGAAGTGACGCCCAAGATAGTTAAAAGACTCTCCAGTTATGACAGGAGGGACCATTTCATTATTGACGAAGAGCTTTGGCTGAAATTGTAGGGAGCGTGTTGAGAATTTTTTAATGCCAAAGGTTGTGCATGTTAGACCATTGAAACCATCTTGTAAAGCAATTTAAGAGTAGCTGGTTTTCTTTCTCCCCGCTCGCAATGACTGCAGCATCGTCTGCAAAATGAAACCAGTGCTCTGGGGTGAACATGCAGTCTAGTTGGCTATTGGGAGAGAAACCAAGTTGTTTGAATTTTTCTTCCTTTATAAATTGAATGAAAGTGTTAAAGCACATATTAAATAGAAGGAATAGTAGGGGTAACAAGTTTATCGGTGATAATAGAGATTTTAAAATTTATGTAAAGACTTGAAATCAGGAACTAGATGTTTTCTGGTACGTTGTTATAAGACAGAACAGATTTGATTAGATTGTGATGAACCTCTCCGAATGCATTTTTTAGATCCAACAATTTTATGACTAGAGACCGTTGTTTTATTCGAATTATTCTACAGGATAATCTTTCAGTGCCAAATCGCACTGTTATCAACAGTGTCCTGTTCTTAAAGGTAAAAGAAAAATCTTACAAAACGATAAAAACATTAAAAAGATTAAAAATATAGGTAAAAATACCATTAAAATCAGTTGAAAATATATTCCTATTTATATTTATGTGCTTCTAACGCATTTTTAACAATAGCTCTATATCGAGCATTCCTAATTTCAGGGGTTAATGCCATATATGTCTTTGCAGCAAGATAACTAAATCTTTTTCTTGCAGTCTCGAGCTTTATGCATTCCGAAAAATGATTTAGAATCAAATATTTTTTGAATTATGATATATGTAGATATAGGTACTAAATCCAAGGGACTCCTCCATGGGGAAACTTATTCCAAGGTGAAATCGAAAAACTTTGCATTTACAACTCACCCAAAATGGAAGCAAAGAAAAAGTACATTAACGAAAGTCGTACCATCAGTCATAGCATGGACTCTAATAAGACTGTTTCATTAACCTTTAGATTCTTAACAGTATTTTTTTTCATGTGTTCCGAAAAATTATATAGAATCAAACATTCCTCTGATGGATATAATACTAATGGATATCAATAAAAAAACTGGTTACTATGAGGTAGCACTTTTTCATTTAGAAATCATAGTACTTCTGTTCTTAAAAAACTGAAGCAATTACAATATAATGACACCAAATGGATATACCAAAAGACTTTGAAGAAATCTAATTGGGTATGTGTTTGATTTTGATGTGTTGCACCATGCTTCCTATCTGTTCATCACACACGTAGATATGTATAAGAAATCTTAAAGGTACTAAAGCATTTTTGTTACATAAAGCATTTTTGTGACTTACCCGCAAGATATTGTGAAAATTAGAGCTGCAAACCAAAGAACATTAGATACCGTCATGTTGCGATCTGGTCTACTGCAAACTGAAACGTTTTCATATGGGGATAACATTTAAAAGATACAAGGCTGAATAGACCACATGTAGCAAAAACTTTGAAAGGTAATTAATTGCTGCCCTTTGTAAGGATCACAGATTAACATGCGGTCTTTGAGGATCAGTGGCTGATATGCTAGATTCCAAGAAAATTGTGCAAATATCTAACAACAATGGATACCCGTACAGGTGGCAAAGTGGCGATCGAACCCCTGGCCCTCAGACATGTGAAGTAAAAAAATTACGGGCCTTTTCTGCAAATGTTGAAGAAGATCATTTTCATAAAATGTGATATTCCAGCACAGCCAAGGTCAATGCACGCTGGCTTCACAGCTACGCAGGAGAATGAAGTCTGCGCTCAGGCCACATGGCCCAACTAAGACCAACATCCACTATACAGAAAAACTATGTCAGTTTTAGCATAGCGTAGGTCTCACCTTGCTTGGTAAAGGCACAAAACAAGTAGACTGTTTTATTTTCCTAGCCCTCCCTCCCTCACTTTGTTTTTTATGTGAAATGCCTTTTCAGTATAGCTTTGCGTGTTAAGTTTCTTTTTCGGCGTTGTTTGAAGCCTCTCATACCTTTAGGCATCTTTTATGCTACTTAGTGTTTACTGATGTTATTAGGTAGGACTGGTATTTCAGCTATTAGTGAGGAAAGGAGGCTTTTCCTGTCCATTCCCTCCTAATTATCAATTATATTTGGGGATTATTGTGTAACTTCCCCTGGGAACCCTTTTTAGACAATGACTTATAGTAGGTTGAGCGATTTGCGCCGATGCACCAACGGCCCATCTCACTCTCGATGATGTTGGAACGTAGCCTCATGACTGTCCTTCTGATGTCTTTGCCCTTTATATTGACTGGTATTTCATTCTTGACTAAGTAAATTAAAGTGAAAATCATGAATTTTGGGCGAAAAACATTTCTATTCAACTGACGTTTCCCTCTAATTTCATTCCACACGATACCAACAAAACAACGAAAACAATATCAAAATTTGTTCAAAACAATCAATCCTCATCAAAGTTTCCAGGAGGATCAACAGCAAAGAAGTATTGTTACTAGGATTACTATTCAACTAGAAGTACTAAGATTGTTACTTTGGACTGTAATCAGATTTCTTGGAGTTACAAATAGAGCTGTTGGTTTGTTGTTTTTTTTGCAAAGTTTAACTGTATAGAATCCTTGATTCAAATAGAGTACAGCACCAATCAATAATTGATTTGGACAAAGCGTGTTTTGGCTATGCTCTCGTTAGTGGGTGTGACTCACACCCTGAACTTGGCTCTTTTTGTTTGCTAGCCACCCTACAATTATGATGCCAGACTGCACCTGCACCCATACTTTTCATGGGTCATGTACATGTGGAATGTACACCTTTTGAGCTTCATATTCCCCAATTCAGATTAGTGATGATTAACACCTGCCTTTATGAAGTGTTTCCAAATTAATTACATGTGTAAAACGCAGGTCATGCAGGTGAAGAAATCTGAAGATTGGCTGCGAATACGCCAAAAAAATGCGCAGAACTTGGCGCAGAAGTAGAGATTAGAAAATTTGGTGCGTGCTTGCTGCGAATAATTCGCTTCGAAAAAATTTAGAAACCATTCCTCCATTTTCTCTGCGAAATTGTTCAAGTTGTAGAATAAACCAATCAGAACAGCATTTGAAGACACCTGACTTCTGTTTTGGTTTCAGATGGCCTACGTCTTTCCACATTCTTGTTCTCAGACACTCTCGCCTATAAAACGTCAATAAAATGGGTTGGTAATTATCCTGCTCCTTGTACACAATCCATGTAAATGGATTCATATCAGATTATTACTCAAACATTTAAATTTCAAATTGAGGAAAACTGACTATCGTTCTACCAATAGGTCAGAAATAAACAATCGGCAAGAATTTCTTCAAAACTCTGATTTGTTGGCTGCTTATTTGCCTGCTCAACAGTCGCTATATTATTTTGTAATATTTGCAGCAAACTCGTATAAATATTTCTGCCAGTGTGAATTGAACTTCGAATTCGAGAGAAAAATTCGAGTATTGTCAATTAGGCTTTACGGCCTATTGACGAATACTGGGTTAACAAAAGTGAATGCGGAGGAGATGAGAGAGAAACTACTCAAACGTTCTAGCCCAGCAGTGGTGCAGTGCTTCCAATATTCTGAAACTCTGGCAACAAGGTTTCTGAGACCAGTGGTTGAAAGGTTTTCTCTGTTGTTTCAGATTTTCTATGTTTGATTTGGAAGAGAACATCTGCTTATGCAAGAGACAATTTTTACTAATGTCTTCTAAGGTACTGTCAAATCATGTACCGATATGGAAAAGTTTACCAGCTAATATAATTGAACAAACAAATTCATATACACTCTGAGCTCATGCAAAACACATCTCTAAGCGAATTAATGCCGTTGTTGGCTTGCGCAGACATGTGTATCGATTATGATGATGATAATGACATTTTACTGGGCACATGGCTTTGACTAGGATTTTTTCCACGAGGCCATCAGCGGATTTACTTATAATCCCGTTGTTTTTGTTAACGTTTTTGTATTTTACAACTTTTGGAAACAACAATCATATCATAAACAACAAATGCTTTTTGGTTTATAGAACAGGACGGTTCTAAGTTGCTACTCCCCGAGTTTAACGCTTAATGCGTTCATCAGAAAAGTGTTTAACAACGTTTACAGCTCTGCATATACGGCATCCAGCACTTAATGACAGATCGGTAAACAGTAAATGCATAAACAACTAAAATGAATGAAATGTCACAATTAATTTTATGCCGAAAAATATTTTTGAGTTGAAAATTGAAACACTCTCGCTCATTGCACACCGGGTTATCATTCATCATTTGCAATTTTTAAATTATTTTAAAAAGTTTTAAATACTATCTTTGCAAAAAATTTTGTCTCCTTTGTATTTTGTTTTGTTTTTTGCAACATGCTGCCAGAATTCTGTCAAATTTTGCTTCTTCGGCCAAATGAATTTATGACGGCCAAGGGGTTTTGAGAAACTGCCAAAATAGAGAAATTTGGCCATCAAACAATGGATCTAAATTGCCTTTTTGTTTATGAAGCATAAGTACACTGGGTTGTCGAAAAGGCCAAATTGCAACTCTGGCCACTTTTGATATTCTGAGCATGCATTGGCCTCCTTCTCGAGCAGGGTTGCCTTGATTTGAAATTTAGCATAATTTTTGCAAATCTAACACTATCTTGTGAAAAATTTGCCATAATTCCAAAATTGAGATCTGGTCACACTGGCGGGTGCGTGGTGTCTGCATTACAAACAAGATCATGCCTTCAAACTGGGCGAAAAGAGAATAAGAAGAAACAAGCACAATTTGTACATCAGCGAGAGAAGAGTTTTTTTTTGCCATCTGTAACGAGGTTCTCGTTTATAGTATCAAACCTTTTTGAAGAACAAATTTGATGGCAAAGAATTTGATGGGCTGAGTGCAATTAAGAACTTTCCATAAGTAAATTTTGAGAAATTAACGACTAAGATCGCAGAGATCTGAGACTTGTTTTCAGAGGAATTCTACCAGACGAGACAATGGCTCGGATTCTCGCAGCAAACCCTAATCCTGTCCATGCAGAAAGGCTGATTCTCACCTACAACAAGATAGAAGCAGGTGGGGAAAGCAGCATAGCTCCAGAAAAACTTAACAAAGATATGAATATTACAATAAATATGCTTGATCTCGCAAGATATGGCTCCCAAAAACCGAAAAACACCAAAGTCTGGCAAGCAAGGCAGATTTAAAGGAGTTTTAAAAGGTGAAAGGAAATAAAAATTAACTTTAACAGAGACCCGAACAAACCACGTGAAAGAGTTTTCTTTTGATAACTTTTTGCTGACATATTAAGACATCGCTATATGTAGCTAATTTTCATATTAACCGAGTCCATTTATTGTAAAGAATCAGCTTTTGCTACTTATACTTCATTCAAGAATTTGCCCATTTAGGACATGCTATTTGCACTATGATGGCAGTTTCTATATTTGCAACCCCCATGGTGCCAATCCCAGCAAAGTAACACGCCCAATTTTTACAAAAATGTGGATCTGTAAAAATTTCTTATTTAAGGCCCTGGACTAGGGACAGACTGAAAAAATTAGCAGCAAAGTCTCCTGAAATGTGGTCAGCTTATACTAGGCAACGGTATAGAGTAACGAAAGAAGTTAGGCACTCTATTCGGGATTATTGCGAAGTTTTGATTGAGAAAATAAAGGGGATCCAAAGAAAATGTGGAAACAATAAACAGAGTCTTGAATAGAGATATTAAATCCACAGCAGTCTCAAGTATCGAAATAGATGGCAAAATGTTGACAAAACAACCTGATGTGCTTGAAATGTTACTTTATCTTTTTGTCTCGGTTTGACCAAAGCTCGCAAATAGCATAGAAACGAGACCAAATGATAACTGCTTGCAACATATCACACGAGTAAACAAGGAAATGCAGTTCAAAACAGTCGATAAAACGTATGTTTTGGATGCTATCAATCAGCTGAAGAACAGAAAAGCGCCCGGTCCTTACTGAGTTACCGTGACTTTGGTGAAAGATGCGAGGGAATTTATCGCTCACCCCCTTATGCTGATTTATAACTCATCACTCGAGAATGTCATCCCAATTTATTGATCTGGACCAAAAACTGATCTAAATAACTACAGGCCAATCTCTGTAATCTCAGTGTTCTCAAAATTGCTAGAACGGCTAACACATGATCAGCTTTGTGAGTTTCTTAAAAGCAATGAGAGTATTACATGCAGCCAAGCAGCTTTTCGGAAGTTATACTCCACGATAACATCACTGATACGCAGCACAGACTTCTGGTATGAAAATATTGATCGCAACAATGTAAATCTTAAAGTTCTTCTTGATCTTAAGAAAGCTTTCGATACGGTCGATCACGATGTATTGCTAAAAAAATGTGTGCACACGGAATAAGAGGCAAAGCTGGTAACTGGTTTGAATTCTACGTAAATAATAGAAAGCAGTAAGTTTTGCTCTCTGAATGGTCAGCATTCAAAAGCCAGACATGTAACCTGTGGTATTCCCCAAGGTTCTGGTTTGGGCCCTCTTCTTTTCATCATTTACTTGAATGACTTGGAAAAGTGTCTAAAATTCTCCAAGGCTAGCATCTATGCTGACGATACCAATGTAACGATTGCACCGGATTTTAGCATACTAGCTAGGAGGCAATAGCCTAGCAGGCAGTAGCCATTATCCCCAAGAATCTTTACTTTGCTTCAAAAAAGGCTATTGTCCTGCTCTTTGTCAAAAGAAAAGGCTTGCCCCCAGATAATTTTCCTTCGAAAAACCTATGAATAATGATAATGCTCGCCTGTTTGCATTCCTCTCTTGTCACGACTGAGTGCAGCCATTGAAGGTAGTGTGTACACAGATAAAATGCCACTTGATAATGGATACCAGAGAAATAATATTGAAAAATTTCTCAGTTACACGAAATTTTTCCATTACAACCTTGAAACTTAAAGACATTTGCAAAGAAGAAATTCTTCTATACACACAAAATTCAACACTGTCATCTGTAGGTGTTAAAAAGCATTTTGCACTTCTTCCATCACCATGCATCTCTTTTTTGCGATTTCACATTTTGCGCTGACCGTGTAGAGCCGCGGGACCCCTTGATAATAATCCCGAAGTGTGAAGTACACACCGTTGTTCTTTGGCAGGAACTTAACCATTGAGATATCCTTCAGTTGTCGTTCTGCAGAGCTGATTTGAATTGAGCTAACGAACGGATCCATATCTGTCTTCAGTTTTTTTAGGTTTACGATACCTTGAGCGAGGTCTGAAGCTTGGAATTTCAGTAGGAATCCCAGAAGAGTTCCTGTTGCACCAAAGAGGCGTTCCACGATGTACCCTTGAGGATTCAGTGGTACCGTAGGAATGGCAGTGATGCTTCCTTTGTCTTCTACCTTAATCATCCTTGTAAGTGAAGTTCTTTCTGAATCTTGTTTTGTTCCTATAGAATAAAGAAACATTTCCTCAGTTTTTATGTAGTCTATGTAGTATTCAAATTTCAAGACGGCTCCTGCTGAAAGTATCATTTTCATTGAAAACTGTTATCATTTTCGTTATCGAAAATTCTTTCTATGCATCCTTAAAACAAAAATATATACATACGAATTTTCATCTGGACTGGGTAATGGTCACTGACTTTTAAAGCCTGCAATTGAATTCAATCTTTCAATCAAAGCAATTCGTAAATGTGTATTTCATATGACGCAAGTAAAACCAAGCTTATCAAAGCTTGGTTGCCAAAATTGAAGTTATCACGTTCTGGAGTGAACTCTTAAGAAACTTAAGAAGCATTCCTCTTGGTAACTAAAGCAAAGTAATGCAAAAAAAACGGATCATTTCTTAACTCGGTGTCTCATTTCATGCGACAGACATGCAAAAGGCTGATACATTAGCAATAAAAAATTTTATCAGATAAATTTTTGGCGGTTAAACTTCGTCGAAAAAAATTTCGGACAATTTTTCAGAATTTCGTCGCGACAAAATTTCGTTGTAGATTTTTAACACAGGAGCCAACATCATAAGAGGCAAAACCATACAGTTTGTTTCAAATTCCGACTCCCTGGAGACTTTGAGGGCTTTGGCACCCGTTCGGGATCGGGCTTATCCTCCCAGGCAGCTTTCTAACACAGAACAGCATTTCAGGAAAATTGAATTAAAAGCGGTATATTTTCTCAGTTAATGCGAAGGCAAATCAAAAGGGATGATTTTAGCACTCAAAGAGTCTCTACTCTCTATCTATATGGTATGAAAGTTTATTAATAGGGTATAATTAAAAGTATATATATAAATATAAGTATAAGATTCGGAAAACATAAGACCCTCTCCAATAGGAAAAGTTGGTCCTGGAAATTTTGTTTTCTGTTGAGTTCAAAATTTGGGTTGAAAAGTGCAAATACCATGCGAATGAAAGAAATAGCATAAAGAGAATGATGTGGGATCCTTGGAAATTGGCGACAAAAGGTAGTTACAGCTATTTTTATCGAACGAAGACAGTTCAAGTAATCTGATTTCTGACCACATCTAATAGATTTTCTATGCGAATTCTCAAAAATCTCAAATGCAAACATTTTCGTCTTGTCGAAATTTCGTCCGATTTAAAATTTAGTCGATGAAAATTCTGTCAAGATATTTTTCCGAAATTTTGTCACAGCGAAACTTTCTGAAGTTGTTTTATATACTTTATATTGTATATAAAATTTGACATAGTTTGCAGAACAGCTTTTTTGGTAATTTCGAAAAGGTTGTGAGCTATCTTGGGGTTTGTACGTGAAAGTATAATAAAGAAGTTATGTCAACAACAGTTAAAAAGCCAAAAGATAGAGAAACTAACAAGTATTTAATAAAAGGTTTGAAATGATCACTCTTGATGGCTAGGAATGAAAAGAACAAATGCGGCAATCCAATTAATTTTCCAAAAGTAAGGAAAAAGCAATTGAATGACAAGGTTTAAGAAGTCTTTTTGGACGTCATCGTTGGAAAGCACCAGAACTGGAGCTCCATCCGTCCAGATTCGCAAAATCCAAAGAATTAAACTTTTCTAGTCCGTAACTGAAATCGATGCCTTTTATAAACAGTAATTCTCTGACGGGGCAGTGAAACTTTGAAGATCGCTTGCCACTCAGAGTTCACACATCCTAACAAATTCCATTTCTTCTCGGTTATATTTCAAAATATACTTTGCTTTGAGAATCATTTCTACATCTTCTTATTTTTGGTGACAACCGATGAAATTTAGTGGGTTGTGATTTTGATATGGCATTTATAGAGGATAGACTGCAATAAAAGACAATACCGCATGGACTTCATAGAGAGATATTATATCATTTAAGAATGCACATCAGGATCAACAATCCTTAAAAACATGTTGCTTACTCACCTCGCTAGAAGAAAGGCCAAACTCTGAATCAAAGTGCAAAACTGAAGGACTCAAAGGGTCGACTGCATCGATCATGTTTTTTCCAGCAACAACAAGCCTAAAAAGGTGTCGTTACAAAATTAAGGTGAAGTGCGCGTCGTTTGAAAGACTAAGCAAGAAGATCTGAAAATTGAATTTCTCGCTGGAGCTTCTGCTAATACAAGGCCTTGGAGTCGTCGATATACCTTTATTCAAAAAGAAAATGCTTATGGAGTGAATCCTATATTGTTATGACGTTACCTTGCTATCTATGCCAGATGATAAGCTGCCCTTTGCTTTGTCAATATGTTTAGATTTATAACATTTTCTCAATATGTTTTGTTGTTTTGATTACAAGCAAATTTACCTATCATAGGCACATTCGGTATTGCTTGATGTGGTGTCTTCAACATCATTGATGAGCCAATAGAATCGGCGATCAGTTGCCAATCTAATGGATGACCAGTCACTCACGTAGCTGCATCCTGCATTGAAGTCGCCCATGATTATTGCGTCACTCGTGCCCAGGCGACTCTTAGCATCGTTATAGACGTCAACAAGATGATCAATCTCCGATTCAGCGTCACTTGGAGATGTGTGAATGCCAATCGCAATAAACGAAGACAGTGCTAAAGTTAAAGGTTTTTTGAATTAGTTAATTATTTAATTTCTAGGAAAAAAAATTATCTATTTCAAGAAAAAAAAATGTTCGCCCAATAAAAGTTGTAGTTCTTTTGATTTGAAGTTATTAGCCTTGATATAGTAAGGTTTGAAATCGAAATTGACGCTGAATTGCTTAAGGATTTCTTTAAGTCCTCATATTAATGGAATAGTCGTACTTTCTTCAATATAGATAGAGCTGTTTCTGTCGGAATTCAATGATCGTTATTGCATCTAATTGCATCAAAAATTCTGACCCTGATTTCAGCACCTAGTTGCCAAGATCGTAAGTTAATATCATGCAAAATATTAATGAAACAGATGTGATAATAGAGTAATTAAGTATATTATTTAGTGGTTTTACCCATGATATTGCTGTTGAATTTGACCACAAACGGCTCTCTTTCAAATACATCGTTTGCTGAATCATCATAGACATAATGACTGCCAATGGTGAAGATATCTGACCTATGAACAAGATATCAGCGTTGTCATTCAAGGTGAACCCAAGCTCAGTGCTTAAACAGTCCTGTTGATGGCCCAGAAAATTATAATATGAATAAGTACCAAAGATGAAGTACAGCAAATTGTTTGCATAACAGATACAAACGTGTTTTCTGATATTGAAAAAATTACAACAATGATAATAGCGAAACTAATCAGGACAAGGGAATGAAATAAAAGCATCATGCACTCGCTAAAAAAATTGTTTTTTGCAAAGAGATCAATAAAGTAATTGATATGCGATGTATCACCGGTGATGAAATGATAAAGTCATTATGATAGTTCAGCCATTGAAGCTTAGCAACTATAGGCCTATTTGAAATATTCCGCAATTTATTTATTTTAGACCAGCAGCGGAAGGTTTATTGAAAGTAGCAAGCTTTCTCTGGAGTTCATTTTCCGACGACTGTCAAAAATATTTTTATTTGTTATTTTTTATCACATAGATGCTTGCTACAAAGTTTTAGGGTTTGAAGACATGTTCACAAGAATGATAACTATTCGTTGTCCTCAGTAGGTAAGCATCCGTTGATTGCATGTTTTTCTTTGTAGAGATTTTGAAGTAAGTAATTATGTAACTCAATTTATTCGTCGTCTGGGGATTTCCGATATTTAGGGAACATTTTGTGGTTTAAGATTTCTTTAAACTTAAATAAGATGAGACGAAAAAGCAAAAAAATACCAGCAATATAACCATCGTACCCAGTAGTATAACAGAAACACTGTAATGATTTCCATCATAATGAATCAATGATTAATCACTGAAGTGATCATCTAAAATGGTTACCTGTACAAAAACGCGTACTGCTCTTTACTCGATGTTCTTCCAAGTCGATCACTCTGTACCAAAGCATATGTTTTTGATCCACTGAAAAAAGATCAGTATTAGAAACCTGGAAATTCAATTTACGATCTTAATCATTACACAGTTTAATACAACTTGATCCGAAATCACGAATTTTGCCATTTGCTCGGTGAAAGGTTTAGGATAGATATAATACTGAAAAAGAATTCTGAAAACCTGTTGTTGACGTCTGTCAGCAGCTTCTGAATGGCTGTTTCCGATGAATCGCGGATTTCTTGGATCAAAATTAAATCATAGCGGAGAACAATCTGAAAGAAAATAATAAAGATAAAATCATATTTATTTTCTCTTCACTTCATAAGCTATTATTCAGTAAGCTAGAGTCGACGTCCCCAATCTCCAATTTTCAAGAGAATTTTTTCGAAAAAGCGAATATTCGAAATAACGGATAATCCATTGAAATCCGAAAATTTTCAGATTACAACTAAACGCATCGAATCACGTACAAGATTACTAATGCCCAATTTCATTAAAAAACTCAATTATATGAGTTATTTGATTGTTATTTATGCAATATCTTTGAGCTGAAAATAATCCTGACGCAGCATCTCCGTACTCTAACTACAGGCAGTACCCAGAAACCACCTTCTCCATTTCTAAAAATATCTCTTGGTTGTATGATCATCATTAGAATAGTATCAAGAAAAATAGTATCAGCGAGTGCTCGGAACAGCAAAGAAGAGGCGGTCAAGATAGCAGATGTCGACCGTATTTGGCAGGTCAATTAACAAGTACATTGCTATCAGATTGAAAGTAAATCAGTGTGCGCTATTATCGTTTCAGGTAAGACAGAAAAGGCCAATGCTAGTGCTGTGCGGTTTATGTCATCTTCTTCTTTGGAGAGAATTACGGTCACTTTTGGGAAGCGGAGGTAGGATTTCTTGTTATATGTTCCATTTAATTGATCTATTTTCCGCAAGGCAGTCTCAAACCTTTATTAAAATAATGACAACGAGATGTGGTATGAATGTGACACCACTTTTTGGGGGTGGAACATTTTTGGTGTGACACCTTTTGGGTGTGGCACATTTTTGGGCATGATTTTTGGGTGTGGCACACAGTGTGTCCACCACTTATTTGTCACGAGGCATCTTAGCACTATCCTGAAAAGCAGTGGAGTAAATAAGTCACCAATTTTCTGTTTATAAACATATAGATACTACTGAACTGAATGACAATTGTTTGTTACCTTCACGAGTTTGCCCATTACGAAAGAGCTCGACGCCTTCGTTCTGCCGAAAATTCTTACGTTGAACGCAGCGACGTCAATCGTGCTTGGGTCATTTTTATCTGCATCAGTTGTGGCCACAACCCTAGAAAAGAGGAATGGTTCAGTACCTGAGAGATCCATGGTGACAGTGACTTTACCAGTCACGTTATCCTTGCTTAGCGTGGGTCGGTGATCGCTTTTGGCCAATGTTTTTGCTAATGTTTTTGCCAATCTTGAAATCGCTGGAAATATGTATCGCAAATGGTAGGTAAAGTGAATGCTTCCATATTCTGGCAGGTTTTGAGGAAAAAAGGTTGACAGATAAATCCCTTACTTTGTCGATCCTCCTACTCAGTTGTAGCCCTAGGTGTTACAAGATCGGGACTAAGGCCCTACGGCGCTAGTTTGTTATTAGTAATCGCCGAAAGGCATGAAGATTCAGGAATGTTTAGCCATGGCTATTCATTAGCTAATACACGAGATAATCGATGTCGAGATAATCGAGTGTTTCTGACGTTGCCACTATGTGTATCGCTTGTGTTGGAAGATCAGGGTCTTGAGGATAACCTTGTGCAACAGTTAGACGAAGTCAACCATATATACTGTATCTTGCATAGTTATGTTTTCTTTAAAACTATTCACTAACGTCTGTTCCAAGCCTTTAAGTGGAGCGTGGTGCGAAGCAGGGCCGCCAAGAGGCAAAGTCCCAGTTGGGGCCCTAGAGTCGGATAAAACAATTTTTTGAAACCACGCCCATTTTTAAAATGGGAAACGCCCATTTTTTCCAAACGTTTGCGCACGTTATAGAATATGGTTAAAATATCATAAAATATAATAAAAAGCATAATTCTAAAGGTAAGCGATTTAAATACGCTCTATGACCACACCCTTTTAGCTGATTAAAGAGGACTTCAACATGTGTTCCTTCAATTCTGACTGTTTTTTTCTGGTGAGCCACGCAATATAAAAAATTAAAATGAAATCAATCTTTTATTCTACACACTTTTATTTAAAAATTCCATAGAACTATGCTTTTCAATTCTTTCGTCCTTCAAAAGTTAATTTTTCTTGCTTTTTCAGTTGCAAACTGATCAATGATATTGTCGTAATCAATTTGTCTTGCTAGTTCGTGCTCGATCGAAAGAGTCATGAGGCTTGATAATCTGTCTTGAGTCGTAAGCGGTTCTTTATTGTGTTGAACGTAAGCGGTTCTTTATTAATGCTAGTTTGCTGAAAGGGCCCCAAAAATATAATATAGCTTTATGCAACGAGTCTAAATGCAAACATAACTCACTTGAACGGGCCACAGATTAAAACAAGATTATATGGGTTACCTAATTTTTTATCAGGGCTCCCTTCCACCAATAAGTACGATTTTGCGAAACTCAAGGAAACTCAGCTTAAAAGATGATGATAAAATATGCCTTAAATTCAAACAAGACTAGGTGTACGGAACCAATGAAATTGCTGCCATCATTTTCGATATTAAAAAATATATCTTTGAATGCATTTTCAGTCTCTCAAAAAAAGACATTTTAAAACAATTTTCAGAATAATCAGGCTGAGGCCCTGGGGTAAATTGCCCCCCCCCCTTGCCCCCCTCTCTGCGCCACTGGTGCGAGGATGTAGTGCTAAATACGAGGTTTGGAGCACAGGCTTAGACCAAAGTTGGAATAGTTGGCTTAAAGGGTTTAAAGTTAACCTGCAAAAATACACTCAAGGTCTGCTAATCTAAACTTTCAATAAAAAGCCACTCTTTTGTTAGAGTTATAAAACTTTAAATCATCGAACGTTAGCATAAATAATTTCGAAAAAAGTATGTTCTTTTAGAAGGAGGTCGAAAAATTTGATTTTTTTCTTAATAAATGACGCTTTCCATATGCAAAATGACATATAACTGCCCAAAAATAGCTAATTGAATCGCTTTCAAATGTTAGGCAGCCTTTCCACTAGCCCAGGTTAAAACAAAACCGGGTTAAAAGTTATCCGTTTTTAAAGTGAGTCAATGGAAACAGCATTTTTCTTCTACCTGTTTTTAAACCGTTTTTGATCGTTCCCATTAAGTCGGGTTAAAATGTATTCAGGGTGAAAAGTTGCAAGAGAAATCAGTATTTGCATTTATAATCCTTCAATTTCCATCGTTGTAGGCTAATGGAGATGCAAGCAACATCGACATTGAGGATTTTGTTTTTTTACTATTTGCGCCATCTCAATTCTTAAACGTTGCTGTTGTTGCAAGTGGGTCAGAAGTTATCGGGGTATCGGTGTTTCCATTAACTCGCAGGTTGGTCAAAAGATACCCGGGTTAAAACTGACCCACTCTGAGACCTGTTTTCAAACTTATCCGATTTTCAAGTGGGTTAGTGGGAACGCGACGCGGAAACGGATAACTTTTAACCCGTTTTTGTTTTGACCCGGGCTAGTGGAAAGGCTGCCTAAACTCGCCTCTAGGAAAACCAATTGAGTCTGCGCCCAGGCCAATGTATTGAATGACCACTAAACCTAAAATTTTCGAAATAAATGGTCTTGAAAACGAAATAATAAGCAAAAATAGCGGACAAGCAGAGACACGTTTTTACTGTAAATAGAACGAAATTGAAAATGCCGTAGGAATGCCGTCAGTCGATAATAACAGCCTGTACCGATAATAACCCTATTGATTCGAATGCGAAATTGAATAACTATAGCAGGGCTGCAGGTTCTGGTCGGGGAAGGACAGCAGATACCTGAGACCAAGTTTAGTTGGACAGGAATTTTAGGGTCTTTCTCCCTTTTTCTCCACTGGAAGAGAAATAAAAATTTGTCCATTCAAACAAAGTTAATCTCAGTTGAATCGCACGGTTGGTAATATCTGTTCTGTTTTATCAACACGAGAAACAATTTCAAAAAAACTTTGTTCTTTCTTCTGATCTTTGATGTGAGGATGGACACGCTATTACGATGTTCTTATTTTTGGGCAAATCGATCTTCGGTGTTCTTTTAGAAAACAGTTTACTTTATCAAAACACCACTGTGGATAAATTTGATTATAAAAATAAGATACAGTTCAAAGAAGCAATTTATTATCTATCAGTGGAAATGTATATAATGCTAAATCAAACTATTGTAAAACCAAGCTTTTAGGCCGAGAGCTTACGTTTGTGTATCAAGTATGCGATCGATGTCCACTTCAATATCATAGAGTACTTCCTTGTTGTTAGCATCTTTGCCTAAGCAGTTTGTGAATGCAACGTAGAGAGCTCCTAAAAGCAGCAACCACTGTGTACCCCTCATTTCTTGTTCAACGTTGGCGTATAGAATTGTTTTCAGTCTGCTTTAGTTAAAGCTCTAACTTTTATGTCAGAATAAAGACATTCAGAATGATCTTTAGCAACAAGGAAAACAATCTTTCGTGGCTTTTCAAACAGCAGAGTTATTGTTATGGCATTACAATTTGTTGTGGCATTCAAATGCCTCTTCCTTAGGTCTTGCCGTGCAATTGATTCATTATTAAAATCAAACTAAGAAATGTAACTGCCGTTTTATGCATCGTTTAATGCCTTTGTATTTTTTCATTACTTGCACGGTTTCTATGGTGATAAAGTTTTGTTTGCAATGATGGTAATAGCGGTGCTTCCATTTTGATCGAAACGCAAAGCTGAATCATCGATGAATCATTTCAAGACCAGAAAAATGAACGATTAGTCGTCAATTATATCGGTGTTTTAAGAATGTCGTTCATGATTTTACATCTAGAAATGCGACTTATTTAAAAAAATTATAGTTTGAAGAATCAGCCTCCAAGTAGTGGCTCCTCAGTAGATATAGACAGTATGTATATCTGATGTGTCTCGCAATAAAAGCAAGCCCACAAGTGTCTGATGAACCAATGGATCTAGTGGTGGGGGGGCTCAGCCCCCATTGTTAAAATTTTCGAAAAAATTGGGGTGGGGGGCTCAGCCCCTCTCATCGTTTGTGCTTGGATATAGCCAAGAATCATGTAACGCAGAGAAAGCTGTGAAGATTGAAGAATTGTTACATCACCACAGGTCAGCTATTAACGATTAAACCAGAAAAGGAAGAGAGGACAACTGACAGATTTAAATGCATTGCAAGCTTTATATGCATGAAAAGATACATATAGTATGACATTGTAGTGATTTTAATATTGTAAATAAGGCCATATTCCTATTTCATGCCATCACCATGACATCCAACTACGGCATTCACAGCATCACCTAGCACATGACATTCCCTTCACCATTGATCACACATTCACACATCTATGTCATGCTGATTTCTTCTCAAGTCTAGACCTTTCCTTTTCCATTGCATCATCATTACATCATCACAACACATCATTACTCAGCACATTTATTTTGTATATAAGTATGTTAATTTGTATTTAAGTCAGTCAAGTTCAGTCAAGTTCAGTTCAGTTCAGAGTTCAGTTACAATCAAGCAAACACTGTCTCTCTCTCTGGCTCCGTGTTCTCTGCACGTAAAATAAGACTCGCTTGGTTTGGAAATGACACGATAGTCAAGGATGGATTTATTTAGTGACTGCATTGATCGCCGTTCCGATGTACACTAAAACATATATAGATCTATGGGGAAAGTGATTCAAAGGTGAAATTGAAAAACTTTCATTTGCAACCTACGCAAATTGAAGCAAAGAAAAAGTACATTAACGGAAGTCGTACCATCGGTCATAGCATGGACTCTGATAAGACTGTTTCACTAATCTTTAGATTCTTAACAGTATTTTATTTCATGTGATCCAAAAATTTTTATAGAATCAAACATTCCTCTGATACTAACGGATATACATTTAAAAAATTGGATAGCTACTGTGTGGTAGTACTTTTTCATCTAGAAATCATCGTACTTCTGTTCTTAAAAAACTGAAGCAATGAAGCTATTATGATAACAAATGGATTACCCAAAATACTTTGAAGAAATCTAGTTAGGCATCTATCAAACATAAGCATTTGGGCCTTACCTGCACGAAATTGTGCAAAGAAGAGCTGCAAACCAAAGAATATTTGATACCGTCATGTTGCGATGTCCACTGCAAACTGAAACGTTTTCCAATGACTGTCTGGGAATACCAAATGGGGGAAACAGGAGTGGATAGACAGCGTATGGAGAACTGCTGAAAGACAATTGAACGCTGCCTTTGAAGGATCAGTGGCTGACACCTCTTTGTTAAACTGCTGCGTCAGTCTTTACAAAACCTGTTATGTAATCTCAAGTTTCCCAGAAATTTTCACAAATAATTGACAATTGAATGATTGAATATCCTGAATCGCCGGATAATTGAAATGTCTCTTTGATAAAAATGAAAGTTTATTTTCTGTTTGCATTGCAGGATAAGGCCCTGTTCATACGATACCGGATTCATTTCGTATCGGATCACTTTTTATATCTGATAGGCCTTCTGTTCAAACGATGACGCTTGAATCCGATACGCTCCGTATCGTTTCTGCGGAGTGTGGAATGGGATCATATCGGATCACTTTTGACCTCGTGTGAACGCATTTATCCGAAAAGGTTTCGCTCCGGAACCTCTGTTTAGAAGGGGCAGCTTCGTTTTCGGGGTTTTTATAAAGAGCTAGGCCCTCTTTTCAAGCACTGATCACAAAAATGACTTTTTAAGAGATCAGTGTTTTCAAAACACAAAATGACAGTGGATCCCAGTGAAACAATAAATATGCTCCTTGCGATGGTGATGGGCCATGATGAGCTGCACAAGATTAATGCAAAAGAAAATTAGATTGTTTGAAAAATGATTTCAAAATATTCTTCTTCAAAACAAAACAGATTATCAGATATGCCATGTCAAATAATGCATTTAATCAGAAAAAGACCAAAACAACGGACAAGATTCCACGTTGCTATGCAACTGCTTCAAGAAAATGGATTTTTCGGAGCAGTGTTTTAGCGTAGCGTCACCGTGTGAACAGGATTGAATCCTATACGAAAAATGAAACCGATATGAAATGAATCCGGGACCGTGTGAACAGGGCCTCAAAGTCAAATAAGTTTACGTGAAAGGTCGCACTGAGGCCGTCTCTGCCTGCAGAAGCGTCTTTATTGAATTTTTCACCACGGGTGCAGTAACATTTGATTTCCTTACTGCTAAAGGTACCTTTATTAATGGTACGTTTCTGATGGATTGCAGAATTATTTCTCAGAATTTTGATTGTAGATGTAGAAGTCGAACAATGTCGACAAGCAAGAACGCTGCTAGTCTGAAATCATTTAAAAATATAGGCTGGCGTTTGGCGATAACCGTGAATCGCCCCCTTTTTCGTCGAAATTTATCCTAGAATAGAAGTCAAAGTTTATATTACATCCCTGGGTTGAATGTGACAAATACTAACGATAACGATCTGTTTGGTGGTTGAAGGTTGGAATGCGTTGCCAGGGCTCTAAGTTTTGCAGACAGGAGAGGGCGAGAAACTAGTGCTCCAAATCATAGGTCAGAGGCTCTTTTATCAATGCCTTCCAAATTCTTTAAGTTGAAAAGATATTTTTTGTTACCTCAGGCTTAGTAAAAAGTGGTCATTTTATTTTGTTTTCCTGAAAGAAATTCTGTTCGATCTTTATTTAAACCCTTTTGTGAATACACTCACATTCCTGCTAAAGTGTCATGGAGATTAATCGCATATGTACGGCTGGTTTTAGGATTCTGTTAAAAAAATGAAAGGCTAATGCTGGTCAATTATTGCCACTAACTGTTTGGTGTCCCCAGGGATTGGGAGCAATCGAGAAAAAGGGCGTCAGCATAGATCCCTAGGGACTCATCTGACACGGTCGTAAAACTGCGGCATTAGAATCCGCAGGTTCAATTTACAAGTCTGGTTAAAAGCAGAAATGGGAGTGGATCCAACATAGAGGGGGTTTATTTCAATTTTTGTCTGCCCAAGACCCCTTATCGGGTTTTGTTTCAAGGACCTTTCTGCTACATAACCGGTACTGCGACCTTTTTTGTTATAGTCCTCATGATAGCGGCATCGCTCCTTTGGTTCTTTGTATGGAACTTTCTCGTGTTTTCGTGCGACGGTAATGCAAATCAAGACTATGAAAGAAGAATGGCATAAAAGTGTCAAACTTTTCTAAATAGTACATACAATATGAACTCTTGGCTTTTAGCGTAAGTCGACCAAAGTCAGGTTTTACCGGACTGTCCTGTTTTTAGAATTTGCTAGAGTCCGTATTGGCCCATATTACGTACCTGTTCGACCGCCGTCGACTATGATGCAACTTTATTTTGAGTATGACGTCACGAGTGGGAGTATGGAATAAAGATCCCTGCGTAGCATAGCATTTATGCAAGGAACCGAGGGCCGTGAAGGACGGAAGTTTCACGAAAGAGGAGAATCTGTAAGTTGGTTATAAACACTGTTTTCTCTCCTAAAAGCTTGTATTTGAGCCATTTCCTTACCCAATGTGTCTTTGCTAACCATTAAGCCTTGAAAACAAACATATTTATGAGTGTGGTGACGGACCAGATGTTGGCCTAAGGGCGAACAGAGTTCGAAGCTGTGTTTTAGTGTTTATTTAGCGTAAACACTGAACACGTAAAATTTTCGCTTTACAAGACCCCAAAACAATTATTCAAGTTATTCAAAGCAGATAATCTAATCTTTCCATTTGCTTTTTTGAATGTTGGAGCAAAGATAGTATCCAAATTTTATAGTTTATTTCTATCCTGCAAATGATGATTTCGTGAAAGTCCCACTCTTGCTAGAACCGGAATATTTCGTAGCATTCGCATTGAAGTGGGTTGCTGACTCAGATTGGGCTATCGAGTCTTGTTCTAACGTGTTTAATTACAGAAACGTATTATTGTAGCTTGCATAAGTGGTTTCGGCTTCAATATTCACGGCTATGTCTTTTCCCTTGTATGGTAAATGTGGTTTTACAGATCATGATTTGTCTAAGCACTGTATTCTGAAATTGAAAATTATTTTGATATTATCGAACGAGAATACCAAGCAAAAACTCTTACACTAGACTACGATCTGATAGACAATCTACGTTAGTAAGGTCTGATTGACAATCTGTTTTTTTATTATGTCATGGTGACCTAGGTGATCTATTTTCAAGATCATTTTTCAAGCTAAGAGCACCTAACACCATTTATTTTCTAATTCATTTCATTCAACCGAAAATAACAACATTTATTTAGTAGCTAATTAAAATTACTTATAAGAGTCTTTCGAACAGTAGTACTAGTCAGTTTAGCATTTTAGTTCTAGTCAGTCTAGCATTTTGTGAATAAACATGGGCATGTCAAACATAGATTAATTTACAAAGAGTACGAAAAGAAAAATATCATCAACTTAACACAAGTTTGCTAAAGCTAATAACTCTAGCTAGAAAATGAAAACCTAGATATATATTAGTTTGGCACCAAGTAAAATGAAAAATCACCACTACAGTACAGATGCTCTGATATCTTTAGGGAGGGGTGGGAGGGAATTCTTATCCGCAAAATAGCCATCAACGTGTGAACTTAAAACTTCAGTACAGACCATTTATACTGACACAACATCACAAAACAACTTGAAATCACTATCACATTTGCAACACAACTCTATTGTAACCTTCTTAAAGACTCTATTCTCTTTCTTTCTCCTGGGACTAAATAAATTCAGGTAGAATTTAGAGCAATAAGACCTTTATATCTGAATCAATAATTAATTGCAATTAAATCAAGGAGAACTTAATTGAATGCAACAGTCACATTTTATTTTCAAAGATAGGGTTAGTAAATCTGAGATATCTAAATTAGATTAGATTAGATTAATTAAATTAGATTTAATTCATACATTACCAGCAAACTAGACAACTATAATATATATCAAGTTTGCCTGATTATAAAAAGTACCTTAAATTCTTTAGCTGTAGACACCACCCTCCTCAAAAATTGTGTCAATTCACAACTTTTATTTACATATTAATATCAGACCTTCAAACCCTTTCGATCTGTATATGACACATGCCCAGGATTTAACTATAAATTCCGAGACGGCACCATGGCTGCCTGTCCTAGGAGAAGAAAACTTTCAAATTTTTTTGGTTCCAGTTTGCTAGAAAATGCACTTTTTGAAGCAATTTTTAACATTGCATGCTTTCTTTAAAATTAATATCCACAGACTGAAAGCTATATTTCTGGTGTGGTTGTTAAATAGTTTGATGTTAAATATTAAATATAAAAATGTTAAATGTTAAATATTTTAATAAACCAAAACTCCTTGCACCCTTCAAATAGTTTTATGAAATGGCACCTAATCTGAACTTTTACCGGCAAGCCCAAAATTATCTGTGGGTTTCTCAAAAACACCCCATACCTCTACTTGGATATGCGCCTGGTATCTACTGTGTGCAATCATTTAGATTTAATGTGAGATCTTGAGATGTTATTGCCTCCTTGCCCCCCCCCCCTGCCAGCATGCCAATGTAGAAAGAAAGGGTATCTTTGATAAGAGACCAACAGAAAATGAAGTGCTGAAAGGTGATTGTATTTTGAAAGCTTATTATTGTTTTTTGTTACAACATATTAACATAAAACAATTGAGATTTCACACTAAAAGTTTCCTACTAAACAGTAACAAACTTCCTATGAGGAATCTGTTAAAAATTTACTGAAATTTTCAAGCCCTTACTCTCACATTCCTGATCTTTTAAAATTTCAGTTCTTCACAGGTCTGCCAAACCAGGTTAACTACAGAGATAAATCCTTTGATAGTTACTTTAAGGGAGTGTGAGCATTGAGAAGGGGTGCAATAGTTGTCTTGCTCCAGATGTTGGACAAGGTTGAAGGATAGGGATCTAACAAAAACATTTTTCAATAATTCTGAATAATTAAACATTCTTAAACATTTTAAATTTTAAACATTTGTCAATAATTTATATATTTTCAATAATATATTTTTATGGAATAGTGTCAAATGCACACAAAAAATCTGCACAAATTTCTACTGAAAGGTTTCTTCTGAAAGTAGTTTGGCTCTCTTTATTGGTACACATAAAAGCAACAAGAGTTTATAAGCATCACTTGATAATTTTTATTTGATAATTTTCCTAATTTCTAATGCATGTATCCTTTTTTAGAATATCTAGAGTCAATGGCCTACCCACAACAGCAACCTGGTGCTCCTCCTTTTAACCCAGGGTACCCACCTAGTGGTCATGATCCTTACCAAGCACCACCACCACCACCTTACACACCACAAGAACCTCAGATGGCCCCACCTCATGTGGGAGGGGCTCCACCTCAAGGATATTATCCTCAGCAACCATATCCACCACAACCATATGCTGGTTATCCCCAACAAGGGGGTTACCCAGTACAGTCATATGGTCAAGACCAGCAACAGCACACTACTGTAGTGTACACACAGCCACAGCCTACTACTTATGTTTACCAAGAAAGAAAAAGAGACACTAGTGGAGAAGACTGTGCACTTTGTGCTCTCTGTGCTGCTTGCTTATGTTGTTGTTTGCTGAGCGATTAACTTTTGCATCATTTTAGCTGAAACACCTAGTATCAACAGACAACAAATGCAATTAATCGACAATGCACCTGTTTCGGTAAATTGTATTCTAAAGACAGGGCAAAAGATGGAGAGAAATACTTTCTATCACTGAACAATTGTATCTATCTCTTTCTATCACTGGTGCTGAAACAACAAATGCTGAAGAGAATTTCTTATTTCTTGCTATTTTCATATGGAACATGCATAATGTTTAGTTGTAATTTGCAGTTTGCTCTCATTTTTATTTTGATGAGCAAAAGATGTACTAATAAACTAACTGCTACAAAATTGTATAGAATTGCTTATTGTATTATTCTGTTATATCTATAGACTGCTTATTGTAATGATTATAGAACATATTTTCAAATAGGTTTTGTTGCGTAAAAAAGAAACAAGGAATGTGATAGGCAGAAATTCATTTTGTTTTTGGAAAGACAAGTATTATTGCACACTGCATCGAGCAGTCTTTTGTTCATGATGCTGATTTTCTAAATAGAATGACAATGGTCACGATTTCCCATTAATACTTTTGCCACAATTTGAGGAAGCATCCACTCCTTCTGAACTGCCCTTCAATAATATTGGAAAATAGTTTCTTATTGAATTGACTTATAGCAGCAACAGTGGTTGCATAATTTGTATCATTTTAGGGCATGTTCTAAATTGCATTTATAATTTATAGATATGTATTTAGATATATTCATCAGCTCCTATAACTAAAACTTTTTCAAGCATGCAATAAAAAGTCAATGAAGTTGTTTTTTACTGAGCATCTATATGTATTTTTGAATAATATTCTGAGAATATTTTTATTTTTTGCATAACTTCTTGGATCCTAAGCAACTCATTAAATCTTGTATATCTGCAAAGGGGAACTTTTGAATCAGACTTTGATCCGCAAAGCGAACTGGGAAATTTTATCTAGAACATGGGTGTGGGTCGTTCGATTTTTTTGTTTTGAAAAGTTTGCTTTTTTATTTTTTAGCTTTGAAATTAGAAGAAAACTTGTCAGTGATTTCAACCTTAGAATATTTAAGATTTAGAGTTTAGTGAAATTACAGTAAAATAATCGGATTTGGTCTATCCCCAAAAATGCAAAAACAAATTCACAGGAAGTAAGTTCTTGCAAAAAACATTTCTTTGAAATCATGTTGTAGCATGTAGCCTAGCATATTTTTGTCGCTAGTAAATATGGTTGGCTATGTTTTTACACATGATGAAGGCATTTCTAATGACCAGAGAAACATCCGACTTTGCATGTCTTAGTGAATAGGTAATTCATTTCAGGGGCTCCGACACAGGTTGGAAAGTGAGGGGCTGAAAATTTAGCAACCAAAACGAAAGATCTTTGAAAAAGCCCTTTTGTTTTGCAAAAAAAGCAGGGCCATGCGTCCCCTTCGTCAGAGTCCTTGCTTTTTAGAAAATCTATGAAAAACCATGTTTCAAACCATTTGAATTTCTTAGAAAGTATATTTTCGTCGCTATCATAATGGGGATGGGGTGGGGCTGTTTTTTCTATTGAAATCGAAAGAGCAGGTCGCAACGCCCTGAACGAAGCAACTTGTGAACGGCTCTGGCTGAATGGCCAACATATACTTTTTTTCGCGGAACTGGAAATGTCTGAATCAAAAAATAGTGTGCTTTTCATCTGCTATGGTTTAAACGTCTGAAAGATAGACACGCACGGTAGATACGGTGACAAGTTTCATATACATTTATGTAGATCCTCTATCCAGGGCAGTAGAAGAGGGGGCTCTGGGGGCCCGGCCCCTTTTACTTTTCGAAGGGGGACTGCTCCACTCTTCTTTTTTCGGGGGTAGTTCTAAATTATCATGGCTAATTTCTGCCAGGATCAAATCTTTGATTAAACCGATATTACCTTTTGACATTTGCATTCATGAGTGACCTCGATAGCCCTTTTGAGGCCTCTTGATAACTGAAAAACCAATAAATGCTGGCAAAATTTTACTACTTTAAATTCATTATTTATAAGATTTTCTGCTAAAGTAACAGGCAGACATTAGAAGATGATTGAACCCTAGAAAAAATAGAAAGGTAGAGAAACTGATATTGAGGAGCGATGTAAGCGAAAACAATTAAAAAGTTCATTTTGTATACACTTTGCCCCTCTCTACAAAAGAGAAAGCGCTATGCCCCCCTCTACATTTTTTGCTCCACACTACTGCCTCTATATCTTTGCTAACATTTTTTCAAAATCAAATGATATTTTATAACAGATTTATATAAAAAAAATTCCCGAGTGAGTTTAGGAATGAAATCGGGAGAACGGGAAATAACTCTCAAGTCGGGAGACTCCCGGCTCCCGCCCAAATCGGGAGAGTTGGGAATTTTGGGAAAGTATGTAGAAAGAGTCGGGAAAGTATGTTAAAATGGAATGGACCCCCATTGCAGCCTCAATCTCGATTCGATTACAGGCAAACAACCACAACCACATGCAGCACAGTCAAATAGAAATCATGGGCTCCGTTGAAGTCATCGTTGGAACATACAACCACGTCCTTATTGGTATACGTATTTCCAATAAGGAAGAAAGTGAAAAGGTACACATTTTGATGCCCTTTCCATCACGTCTTTTATTTCTATTTTCAAAGAGATATGATGACTTTGCGACTGGAGAGTGCCCGCCCAGGAGTAGTGTTGTTCAAAGCAGATATGTAATGACGTTCATCCACGTGTAGTTTCAGTTTCCAGTTTCAGTTTTCATCATTTATCAATCAATCCTAAATGTATACAAATTCTGTTGTCTGAGGTCGGCTTGAAAGAGAGGTCCCCTTTCCAACTTCCCCTATTGCATTGACTAGTAGCCTAATTTATGAATCAAGGAGACTTTTAGTTCAGAAGTACTAAACGAGACTATTTTTCAAATGATATTAAAGTATATATGTAACACATAAACACAAACCTGATAAACACAAGCTGCACTCATTAAATTTTTTAATACCGAAAAATTCAGTATAATGTTGTTTTAAATTTCATGAACAAGTATTGTATAATTAAGTAGACGTGGTTAACGTTAGAGAAATGATAGAGATATGATAAACATTACAATACAGACTACAGTACATTTATCCATTTTTAAGCTGCAGGCTGCTGATGATGTCACTGAAGTTTAATTCCTGAAGTATATTTGACTTGATGCTAATTATAGCAAGATTTACAGGCTGTTTCTGCTCATTGATTTTTGTAATCGGTTCTCAATTAATTTGAGTTTAGAGAAGTGACACTCACCATTGCACTCAGATACCATCCATCGTTGGATTTTATCTCAATGAAGCAATGATATTCAGGCAAGATCCATACTAAGCCCACTTAGAATTTTAGCATATATACTACACTCATTATGCCATCAAAATAAAGGTATATGAGTAAAGCAATTGCCGTTTGCGAAAAAGTGTCCTGCATGCCCATTTCAATGATAGTTCTCTGAAGAATAAACTCAGTGCTAATATCTTCTTGCTTCATATCTGTGAAGATATTGGCAAATGTTATGTTACCAAATTGACACAGCTCAACAATAATGCCCAAGTTATCTGGTTGTTGATGGCAGAGATAAACTCAGTGGCTTTTTAGATGTTAAATTGACTATAAATTTGGGGAGTTAAAATTGTAGCCAGGGTGAGTTAAAATTGAATAAAAACAAGCACATCTTTTTCCAGACCAAGCACACCAGTATGTTTTATCGGAAAGTATGTTATAACCCAGTACGTTATAACGAGATAACATTCCCTTGGAGATAAAAAGTTCACCATTTGCTTGTAGTTTTCGTTGCAAACTTAATACTTTTTTCTTTGAAAACAAATACTGATCATGAAAAGCCCCCATTTAGCCTCTGTCCAAAGTTAGATGCATACATTTTTCAAAGATATTTTGAAAGAATTAGCTAGTCAGTTATAGATAGGGGGTGCTCTCTCCTCTATTAGCCTAGCTACTGAGAGAGCCCCTCCTTAAGAAATTCCCCTA
The DNA here is from genome assembly GCF_013076305.1 of Rhopilema esculentum. Next base: position 3,321,032 of record NW_027019365.1, on the reverse strand, counting down.
CATACAATTCCTTTGTCTTCTTGATGTAATAACATATATTGTTTCTTTTAGATTCCTTGTGTAGTATTTATCTTGCATTAATTAGTTAAGCAAGTTATATTTAATTGTATTTAAATATTGTCTTTTTGGATTGTATGTAGTGGAATTTCAAAATTTTGTGAAACTGAAATGGAATTATGAAACTGACTTTTTTTTACTTTCTAGGAATGGGAATTTACTCCCTCATTCACAGACCAAGGCCATGATGGCTGCATCAAAACAGTTGCATCAGGAGGCAAATACTTAGCTAGTGGCAGTACTGATGAGACCATAAGGTAAGCTTCTCTCAAGATTCCTCCCTTTTCAATGAAACATTACAAACTACCATGTTAGAATTGCATTGATTGAACTTTTGAATCCTCTCAGAACTTTTGCAAGGAAGGAAATATTCCAGTGTACAGTGTAATATTCACAGGTTTTTACATAAGTTTAGACAGGTTATATTTAGTTTAGGTCAAGTTAAGACAGAAATTGATTGCAGTGGATGATCATGATCATGGGAAGGCAGTCCTTATTTGGTAGAGTAAGTGGCATTCATAAAAAATAAACCAATTGCAAAAGGTATTGCAATCAGCATAATTAGTGTTATTAGTCTAATAACAGTATTTTTCTGTATTTTCTTTTTCTGTCTATAACAGTATTTAACTTGTTTACATGGCCCTAATTGTCTTTTCTTAATCTCCATTGTCTTTTCTTAATGGTCACTGGACAGCTTGAGCCTCCCTTTTAAAATGTCAACAATAACCCTAGCAAAATATATCTGATATAAGTATGGCTTTTCTAATGATGTGGATCACCGTTTCTTTGTTCTTCCTCTGTGAATGTGAGATATGCCTTATAGGCAATGGGGATTAAGACCTTTGGTACTACTTCCTCAAAAGGTGTTAGCCTAACAATTCTGATAGGATAATTCTTGATGTTGGTTGCTTATTTGCTTATCTACCAAAACTTACTAGGCCATGAAATGCATTGATTCTTTGCCCTGGTGTCTTTCTCAGGTTTGTATTTAACTGGGAAAAGCCTCAAACATGAACAACTGTTTACTTTTAAAATTGAAAAAGCCTTGCCCAGAAATTTCTCTTGCTGTCACAGTTCCAGAGAGTCTGTTTACCAGACATTCTCGTGGGTTTACATCAATGATGTGAGAAATACTTATTTTTGTTGGCCATGTCTTGTGATGGGTGATATTCAGAAGGTAAAATCATTAAGATTTTTTTAAAGGATTATTTATAGCCCAATTAAAACCAGCAGGGGTTTTAGGGACTTTAGGGCCTGAGGCCAAAAACATCTGTGAGGCCCTTATTCTTTGCAATATTGGTTTTTTTGGCCCTCTTTGGCTACCAAAAGCATAGGGCCTGGGGCTATGGCCCCCTGGAACGCCCAAAACCACAACTAATTACAACTATACTCTTAAGGTGGTTAACACAGTGGCTGGAAATGCTGCAGGGGCGGCATAGGTGAAAAACTCTTGGAGCATCAAAGGTAATCTGGGCCTTTATAGTGCAATGTTGTAGCAGCTCCTTCCCCGTTATTAGAAATCAACTTCTAATTCATGTGGCTGAAATACTGTGGAGAGGAGAGCCGCAACATTTCACTTTGTGTCTCGGAAGCACCCTGTGTGCCATGTTAGCAAGAGAGATACTGTTTTTGAGAGTTGAGATAGGTCTGAAAGGAAAACAAGTGCAGGGGGTGGCTTGGGGATTGTTATTTTCATATTTGTTTCTGGCAATCAAAACCACCAATATATCTATGCACCAGAGTCTACATTTCTATCATTTTTCAACAAGACAACAAACTCATGGAATATCAAGGGTATTTAAAACCCCGTCTTTGACAAGATGCTAGTTTGATTGGAGCAAGTTCCCCATTTTCCCCATTATTTCTGCTACAGGTTGGCTCAACATATAACAGTTTATTTCTGTTGCCAGCTGCCCCAGAATGCAATGCTGTCAGGATTTGTATATCAAATGCATGTTCATCTAAATCAATGCCGGCACTGGAAAGGCTTGTAATTTTTTCATTTCTCGGGGTCTGTTTCCCAGGGTTTGAATGTCAGATATTTTGTTGTTTACCTCTGCATATAGGTAGGTAAAATGTTGACTGCCCTTTGAAATTTCATTTTCATTGAACTTTAGACTGTACAATTTGAAGAAGCATGTAGAGTTGGGCTCTTTAGTACAACAAAGTGGTAAGTCTTCTTTGATTGCTTTTTTATGCTTTAATTGTTTTTTAGAATGGTCATGTGTATGGTAACTGTAAATGAAAAATAATGAAAAATATAATGAAACCTTAGGCTGAAGATAAATGGGATCTTTGTTAATTTTTCAAGCTCAGACCCCTATACATTTTTTGACCTCCTGTTTCATTGACAAGAATGGATGACTAGAATTTTGAATTTATGATGTTCCTGTGATCACTTATAATGATATTCTAGCTCCATAAAAGGTTGACTACCCAATCTCAAAGCCCCTATTTGGAAAGCTGCTATTTGTGAAACCCTGATTTGTGAAACCCTGGTTTGTGAAACCCTGATTTGTGAAACCCCCATTTGCAAAACTCCCATTTGTGAAACCCCTGATGGACAAATCAACTATGCATGACCCACATCTATTTCAACAAACCAATGTGTCTAATCAAAAACCTCAGAGTAGCCTAGAATAATTAGCTTAGTGATTTTGTTGCATATATCACAAGTCCCAGGTTGCAGCCACCAATTGGCGTCTGCCTTGCTATTGGCACCTTTTAGTCATTATCTAGATACAAGTTAACCTCACTTTAGACATCATCTCTAATCCCATTTTTTATGGAATTACTTGACAAAACAGCTTTTGAATATAATACACTCCAAAATTTCAGCTACTTTTTTCAGTTAAATAAAACTTACATTAAGAGAAAACAGCACTAGTATTGCGAACATATTTTGTAATTGTGGCAATAATCTATCGAAAGTTAAAAATTGAGGATGACTATGATCTTGATTGTATGCACAATTGTGATGCTGCCTGGGAGATCAGGTAAGATCTTATTTGTCTCAAAGTTTCATTAAAATCCAGAAATGGGAACAGGTGTTTTGAAGAGGAACATAGCAAAAGTAATATAATGTAGAATTTGAAGTTCATCTATCAAATCAAATCTTCACTCTAATGCCTTTTATGCTCAATAAAGCCCAATCTCCAGTGAGAAAAAGTCTTGCGAAATTTCGCTGCGAAATACTTCACGCGACAAATGCCTTTGAATGCTTTTGTTGATCTCACGACATTGGAAATGTAAAGTTTGGAAGCGTGACAAAGGAATACGGAATATGATTGGCTGTTGAAGGATTTCGCAAGTGAAAAGCGAACAAGTTAAACTCATTTTAACTTTTTTTCGCAGAGAAATTCTTCGCGTGAAATCCCAGCAAAAGATTACTGCGCATGCCTAAGACGTATTTCGCGCGAACTTTTTCGCATTTCGCAGTTTTTTTCTCACTGGAGATTGGGCTTAACAAGCCATTTATTTATTTTTCAGGAAGTATAACGAGCCTTGCATTCAGTGGAAATACCCATATGCTGAGTGCCAGTGAAGATGGAACAATCTCAATATGGAAATGTAAATCATGGGATTGTGTAAAGACACTTAAAGGACACAGGTCTGAAATTTCTATCACTTGTTTTTAAACTATCAGAAGTGATAAAATCTGTCCAGATCAGACAATATTTGAAGGTCATGTATCATGTCTCCTTGATGTAGTTTTATCACATGAGTAGACAAAATTGCTGAGAAAAGGGAAACTGGAGGGTCCCTTTTATGTAATGTAAATAATGTGTATATTTGGCTAGCATCGGAATTAAACTGGATCTCTCGAAAGAAGCACAAACATTGAATAGATTATCTGAACTGACGCAGGATAGAAAGAACTGGCGTGGCATTATGAGACGCGTCGTGCAGTATTAACTGCGTGTAACGTCTTAGTAGTAGTAGTAAATACTATGTTATGCTTGCTCATGAATTTTGGTCATATTTTGTTACATGATTGTGTTCTTTTCATAATTCGTTTATCTAGTTTTTTGTATGCTTTACTGAGAATTGGTGTACAGTGTGTCAATATTTGATATTTTCCTTCAAAACTGTTATAAGATTTTTGTGTTTAAAATTTGTAAAATGTTCATGTCGTTTCTTAAACAGGGATGCTGTCACATCGATATCCATCCACCCATCTGGGAGATTAGCTTTGTCAGTGTCAAAGGATAAAACAATAAGGTGCTTCATTGTTATCAAGTTTTCTAATTGCAACATAACATAAAGTTTACTTAATCGAGCTTCCTAATATACGACATTTTTCATTTCCTATTTTGAACACTTTAAGTTACTCTGATTTAAACACCGACTTTGTTTTTAGAACGTGGAATCTGCTTACCGGTCGAAGCGCTTATACAACAAATATCAAACAAGGTGAGTTTTTCCAACTCAGTGTCTTTTGTCTGCATTTTTATTGATTTTATACCAGATATAGATTATAACTATTTTAAGAAGTTACAGTCATAAGCAATAACGTTTTTATCGACTATGGCAAATTTCGTTTGTGCCAAGACTTCTTTTTATTTAATTGATCAAAGACTTAAATCCCAGTATCTGTATTAACATTTATATAGTGGAAGCTAAATTCTCAGGTTACAAATGCAAAGTACAAAATTCAATTTTTTAAGTCGAATTTCAGCAAAATGAGATATCACTATTTCCCTAGGTACTGAAATAGCCCAAAGATAATGCCTGTGTTTTTAGTAAAACCGATTTTAGACTGTCTCAAAATGTCTAAGGGTATGGTTTGTTTCTTTTATATTGTCAAATGCAACGTATGTGCTTTAAAAATTTTATTGGGCATCATTCTTTAATGTGTTAGCAAATCAGAACTTGATGTTCGATAGCAGAATGCTAATAACTTCAGTTGAAAACTTTACTGTTACATTGTATTTCTTTCTAGTTGGAGAACTTGTTAATTGGTCGCCAGGAGGTGAATGTTATGTGGTAGCATCTGGCTCCAAGGCCACTGTTTATAAAATTTCGGTAAGGTTTTCTTAGTTTTTTCTTCAGGACACTTTTTATTGTTACATTTTAATATTCAAAGGCTGAGATAGCTTTCGAAATTTGGGGAGGGGGGGGGGGAGGACTTTGATTTCCGTCATTATTTGGAACATAGAGGTTCTTGAAATTACCTTTTGAAAGTTGGTGCTTCTTTAAAAATTTGGGGAGGGGCTCAAGCCCGTTAGCCCCCGTTGCTATCTCGGCCCTTTTTAATACTCGATGATTGCATATTGAATCTTTTACATGTAAGAATGATTGAGAAGTAATTTTACATTAAGCAACGTTTAAGGTTTACGAGGGATTGCAGTAAATATTGAAACGAAACGACACATGTAATAAAGGCATTTGGGTCACTGTGAAGATTTCCTTTAATTTCAAAAAGCTTTTCTGATAACCAAACAATGAATTTTGCCCATTTATACTGAAAAAGCTGACATATCATGCAATTTATTGTTCATATCTCGTAGACTTAGCTTTATCCCAACAATTTTTGAAAATGAAGTACGTGGACTTACTTCGCTTATTGATAATGTTCTTTGATTACATTATAGGAACCAGGTGAAACATGCGTTATAAGCTGTGACAAGTCAATTCTTTGTATGGAGTTCATCTCTGTGAGTTTTGAATTAAACCTTAAAAATGTTTTCTTTGAGTTTCAGGTAGCCTATAGATCAAGGAATCTCTTTATGTTTATGTAAGAACAGCAGTAAAGTTGGAACTAAAAATATTCCCAGAATGATTTTTTAAACTTTTTAATTGAAAATGCCTTTTGTATTTTTTCAAATGATCCATTTTTTATTAAAGCGAAAACATTTGATGTTTAAATCGAGCTTTGTGTCCTGGTGCCTGTTTTGTCTACAAAACCTTCGTATTTATACTTCTGTTGGTTATCGTGAAATGTCTAGATGCATTATTTGCAAAAACCTTCTATTAATTATATACATTCTTTGTCGCAAACCATCTGGTAAATTTACCAGAATCGTCAAGTATTGATAAAGTTTTCGTTTTGCACTTTCTGTATGTCGTTTGATTATAGGTTATTTTGCATTATTTATAACAATCTTTTTTTCTATCCGTGTTATTTCAGATCTTCAGGAATCTTTTATTGTTAAATCCATTATTTAAAGATAGGACAAAACGTTTGCACTGATAAAAGAAGTCATACTTTGCAGGGAAATTTCTTATCAAGAACACGATTTTGAAATCAATAGCTCTGATGTAATTTCAAAATGGCTTGAATACGAATTTCAATACGACAACAGTGCTAGTTTTGAACTTACAATAGGATATCGTTTGCTACCAGTTTATACCTTTATATCTCTTGTAGGAAAATGTGTTGCTTCTTGCGGGGGAACTAGACGAGATCATAGTTTATGATATTAAGGACAAAAAGCAATTACAGACATTCAAGGCCCATGAAATCAGGTTTTTGTCTCGCAACTCTGTTTTACTTTACCAAATATTGCGTCTCTTTGTAGCACTTGTGAATGCCACTAATACATTGCAAACTGAAAATGAGTTGCTATCCTGTTGCTTTTTGTGATATCGACTCTACCTGTAAATCTTTCGGCTAAGAACTGTAATGTCCACATGTAAGTCCACTTCCTCTGTATCAACACAACATCTATCCACAGTATCCACAAAGTATCTTAACCAAATTGTCTCTTAGAATAGGGTACATTTCAGCTCCATTCAAATTTAGTGACTTGGTTATTAAGTGATTTTTAAAAGTTATTTTTATGGCTGTGTTGACTCAAGTTATCAAAAGCTCGATTTAAGAAAATTCAAATTATTCTAAGGAGGCTTTTTAAGCTTCTACCCCGAGTTTTTCTTGGAAATGATCTTTTCGTGATTTATCGAAGCCTTACTCTTTTCCCACTTTTTAAAATTTGATGCCTTGTAAGAATTCCTTCCCTTACTGCGAACTGCGTGTACTAATATTACCTAAAAGGGTGTTATTATATTACCTTCTAAATGAGTAGCGTATCATGCCTTGAAAGATATAAAAAGACCGGATCTTGAATAGAAAATATCAATGCTTTGTCGCCAGTACCTTTGCCAGGATGGTAAGATTGGGTGGAGGGGCAAAAGTAAGTTGAGCGAGGGAAAAATGGGGTCCACATCTAAATAAGTTTTTGCCCTTTCAAATAAGTTTTTGCTCTTTGAAGTGATCCGCCCCCTCATGTCCCCCTCTTTCACTACGCTACTGCTTTTCGCTCAGCTTCCTTGGTTAGTAATATTGCCAGCTGCCTGCTATTGTTTATTTTGGAAAAATTGTTTTTTTTAATCAGGGTGAAATCTGTAAAGTCCGTGAAAAACCCTCTAGATGAAAAGCGTATGCTTGTATTTACTGTGGCATCAGATGGCTCGCTGAGGGCATGGAATTTCAACATTGAGGATGTAAGTTTTGTCACTTGCATTTATATCATAGGAACTATTATTTGCATGTGGATAATGGACTTTCTCTTCTGAAGAAGGTAGGAGGCAAAAACCTTTTGGGCGTTCCGCTTTTTCTTGCAAATTAGAGAATAAGTTTCATTTGTGCTTTAAAATCATTCTTTTCTTTACTATTTTAGTTGAAAATATGATAACGGCATGATGATGTAGAGTAAGATAATTTGAATTTCTAACTTGGATTCAATTCCCGTGAATAATCTTCAGTAGCACTGTATATCTAGAGGGCAGATGTTATAGTTTAGTTGTTTTACAAGATGCCGAATTGTTTATTACCTCTTGACCTATTGTGAAAATCTTCTTAATACAGTGGACTGAAAAGCCAGAGATGCTGACAGAAATTCATCTACCCGGAAGGCCAGTTTGCATGACTGTCTCTACAGAATGAAATTGCACTTGAGTAGACATTACACTTCCAAATGACGAATGCGAGAGCTCGTTGGGGCTGCAAATGGCTATAAAAGGCCCCCTGGTCCAAGGTGATGGAGAAATTGGCACTGCTTTCTGTGTGGATATTCCTATCAAATATTTATCGCTATCTAAGACAATTGAAGTTGTGATTTCGAGCTGGCGATAAGTTTAGAGGAGTAAAGCGTATCCTATTTCAAGATTTGTTTATTTTTATCCAAGAAATTTTTGAAATTGCAAAGTAGTTTTTACCCAAAAGTTTGCGGGTAACGCAGCAGCCAATGATGGTATGGTAGTGTCAAAAGTCCTAATGCTAGAGTCAAAAGTTTCTTTCAAAAATTTACTAGTGTCATTATGTTTTAAGAAAAAAAATAATTGTCGAGATAAGATAAGAGAGATTAACATTTAGGCCAAAGATGAGCACTAAGATAAGTGGCTGGTGAATGTAAAATTCCAGTTAAGTTTGTATTAGATTTCTGAAACATTGAAGTAATAAAATATGACTTACTGCTGATTTTCTCCATCCTATAGCTATATGTTTTGTACTGAAGACAAGTAGTTAAATTTTTCATCTTTGAATCCCCGATCTATCTTTTCATCTTATTTTTTATTTGCATCCTTTTTTTGTTTTTTTACTAGTTTAATAACATCAGTTAGGAGTTCTATGGCAAACTCGCAATTTGACAAACTAAAATTATGTTAAGCTCGCATTACGGTAAACTTGTCGCACTATGACAAACTCACCTCTGATCATCTACTAGCTACAGTCTTATCAATCAAATAGCATCAAGTAGGGGTCTTAGAACACAGTATTAAGGTTAAAGTATTGAGAAACTGCATAGTGCTAGCATTCGCCCTTAATGGAATCAAAAGTTCGTGTTGTAGTCCAGTTTTACATTTTTTGGTTTGCAAGTTAAATTGGTGGGTATTTCAAAGCTGTTCGTTTTATTTACTGGCTAATAGTTATATTCGTATCATGTGACTTAATGCTAGAATTCGTAATGTATTTTTGTTTAAAATGAACGCTTACTTTATTCTTATTTCGATCATATGCTGCGTGGGAAAGTATTTTATGTATTTTTTAAGAATGTAAACGAGAAGATAAGGTTGTTTGATTCTTAGTGATCACATAAGCACACCATAAAAATTAATTCATAAAGGTAAACATGTTGTGGCCTTGAAAAACTATCATTCTGTGTGGATTTCGTGATTTGCAAGAGTAGTTACTTTTGAGATTGCAACCAATAAATGTCGGCCTAGATTGGAATGATTTGATTATGAATTATTCTCTTAAATATATACCATCGTATACTTAACAGAGAAGGATTAAACGAGTTAATCATTAGTAGCACACGGCGATAGAATTACGTTATATTTATCACTTTTAGTGCTAACAAATTTTGTTCATACATTTCTAACAAAAAAGCATGTGCGATCTTGTTATTAAAACCTTCAATAGTTAAAGGCATTTGACATGCATAAGTACAGCGAATCCAAAAATAAATTAGGCCAAATTGATCAGAGCACGCGCATAAGAAAGGAATTAGAAACTGCTCACGTGAAACCACTGCGCGCTGCTCTAGGATTTAACCGATTTGCAGAAAGGCAGATCACCTGTTTTTCTCTGTGCGCAATTTGATTGGTCAACCGCTCGTGTTTGAGTGGCTGTAAGCCATTTTTACCTGTGTCAAATGCCTTCAATTAGATACTATTCAGCATAGCGAAAGATAAAATATCGCAAATAAATACGAAGATGTTCGGATAATTTAATCTGCATCAGTTAGAAGTTTCAATGGTTTTTTCAAATTTCGGTCGAGTCAAACTTCTCTCCGGTGAACATATAAGATTACATTCTAAGTGGTTCCAGCGCTTCCAGTGCAGGTGGAAGAGAACGTACTGAGGGACAGGTTTCATAGTTATGATAGAGTGAGAATTTATAAACCGTAAATTCTCTTTTTAACCCGCCGGGGAGCTTATTGTTTTTCAGCACTTTAAAGGGGGGCTTATAAGAGAGGGGGGGGGCTAAATGGAGAGAGGAGGCTTAATAAATATATTGTAAAATATTTTGTTATTTGCGAAATGGAAAACACCAAATCAGCCTTCTTTATCAATAATATTGCCTTCGTCATCGTCAACAATTATTAATTCTAGAGACATGGTGTGAATTTTGGTTTGATGCGAAGAATTGAACGACCAGTGAACTAAACGAAAATCACTGTTTTTTGTCAAGTTTATATATTTCAGCATCATTGAAATTTGGGGGTGGCTAAATTTAAAGGAGTGGCTAATTAAATTTTTCCGCGTAACAGGGGGGGTTAATAAGGGAGGAGGCTTAATTGAGAGAGGGGGGCTAAAAAGAGAATTTACGGTATTCGACTTCCACTGTGGAAACTGTACTGCTTCATTCTGGTTATTGTGCAGCTGAATTCTAATTATATAATAGGAAATCAAACCTATTTACATGAGTACAATGTTTAACCAAATATAAAGCCACTGTGCATGCATTTACTTTTATTATTTAGAATTTGTTATCATCTTTGTTTGCTTTTAAATTTGAACTTAATCCACTTATTTCTTCCCATTTCTGTTCGACTTTGGTGATGCTTTGTTGCTTTTAATTTGAACGTTGCAGCTAGGTGACACAGGTGTAGTCTTAGTAAAGCCCCATCTGCTTCTTCAAACTAACTTGTTTCCAAACTGGTTTTTCGTAAAATTGCACCCTAATCATTCCAAATACCCTTTTGAATTCTTCATCTGACAGATATTTCTGCAATTATACAAGAGAATCAAGCTAAAATTACTAGAGCCACGCAACTGAGTTCATCATTGTAGATATCTTCCTGCATTGGTTGTTGTAGCTCATAAAGGTAGAATATATCACCATTTGATAAACATAGTCAGACGAGCAGTCATCTAATTGAATTTAAAACCAACTTATCTATAGTGTACTTGAAACTTCTTTCTTGTACCCAGGTTTTAATACGCTCTTTGACTTTAACGTTTTATATATATATATATACACCTGATGATTGTTTACACATGAAACTCAGAGTTGTGTCACAATAGTCTGTTTATTTTAGTCTATCTAATCGCTCCGGTAAGTTGAGCACTCTAGACAGCAATATGATAATTAATAAATATATATATATATATATACTATAGCTTATATATATATATATATATATATATATATCACCGTAATGTCCCGTCATCCTTTAACCACAACAACCCTAGAAACCCGTTTCTTCCCAAAACCTCTTTCCCCAAGGCCCTCTCACCTCCTCACATTCCCGTACATTCCAATTCCAAAGAGCAATGTTTTGATGAAGTCAAATCAGAATTCAATCGTGCAATGGCAAAAATTCCTCAGAATAGGTTTGGAATCCTTAAAGGATAAATGCGTGTTTGGCAACCGTTAAGGTGTTTAAAGAAGGTTATCAATTTGATACTTGTTCATGATTTCCTGTACAGGTATGGGGCAGGTATGTAACAAACTTACCTCTTTATTACAAATATCGATATTTTGTAGTTTGTTTTTTCGCTTCAGCTCTTTGTATGTGAAAATTTTGTTGTATTTTATGCTCTCCTAAAAGTAAATCACTACAGCATAACGTTCACATACCATTTAGATAAAATAATAATGCTTTTATTCTATCTTGATAACATATGTAACAAAAGAGCTTTTATTGCTTTGTAGGTTATTGGATATATAGATTGTATTAGCATTGCAACACATGCAAAGGTTTTGAAAGGGTATTCCCGCTCAGTTGGTTAATTTTTAGTTGACTTTGCTGCAGCTTAGTTCGCATCTATTATCCAGAATGGTGGGTGTTAGGATAAGACTATTGGGGCTCTAACCCCCTTCTACTGGTTAGTAACCCAATAACCCTATCAACATCGCTAAAACTCGGTTTGGATGTTTCTAGCAAGGCACCCATGTCTTGTTCTCAAAACTAAATTGGGATTTGGAATCTGGATTTGGTTTTTGAATCTGAATTTGGATTTGAAATCTGAATTTGGTTGAAGAAACTTTATGTTTCAGTAATCATACTGTCACATTAAATCTTATACATACAAATTTTAGTTTTTTAACGAGTTGGTTCTTTAGAATGATAACAAGAAGCATCCTGTGAATTATATTCATAATACCTCTTGAGCCTTTGTCGCTTTCATATTTTCATTTTCCATCTCTGTTTTCAGGTCTTCGTATTGTTTAGCTCCCTTAATTAGAATAGAATTTAAAAGGGACAGTTGAGAAAGGACGTGCTTTGCAATAATGGACGACTGCCAAAAATGGCTAATAGTAGAGTGAAAAAAAAAACAAAATTAAATAAGAAACGGAATTGGAAGTCTGGATTAAAAAATGACGTAATATTGTTTCAACAAGATTTATGGTTTTGAATAATCTGTCTTTTGCTCTTTTTTTAGGCATGCCACAATGACTTTAGCAAAGAATTTCAACAACTCCTCCTACTATCAATAGAAATTGTACTCACATCCCACATTGAAGAGTTCCATGCAGAGAAATATTCCGTGAAATTTATTGGTTCGAATCCTTGTTTGATTTCGTAAATAGCCGTGTTTTCAATATTTCTTTTTGTGTTGCCTGAGTTAATAGATTCCTGCAATTGAAGCGGGTATGTTGGTGTTACAAAAAGAAACTTTTGTAATATTCACTACAAGTTGTGTTTTCCAGGATCTCAGTAAACTTAAGCAAGGATTGAGATTTGCTTAATTTCCACTTTGTCAAAAGAACCCAAGCCTCCTCCAATTGTATAAGATATCAAACTTACGAATGCATTATTGAATGACTGTGTCTTTTCAATTTCGTTGGCCCCCTTTCCGATCCATACGAAGACCTAGAAATTAAGATCAAACATCCTGACATTTTATTTACTATTAATGGCAATAATATGAAATAAACCATTGTTTTAATCGCATGATATCAATATGAGCATTTGGTGTTACTGACCTCATCGTACGCATCTAGAATCATGACGTCATCTTCACATAAGTCCTGTAACAAGATAGAGGACTTCTCTTCATTTTCAAATGTTCAAATGTTTGGTTTGATATTAATAGCTAAAGTAAATGTTGTATGGAAACGTGTTTGTTTTGCAGAATACAAAGACACCAGCTATTGGATTAGTGGCTTGCTGATACCAAATACGAGCAGTGAGTTATTTGCTAGTTCTAAATGATTTGCTAACGTAAAACGAATTTGATTTTGATACGTTTTATGGCGCTTCATTTCATTGTATATTCTGCTATATATCGTCTTTAACTGAAACGAATGACTATCAGCTACAATGATATGGTAAATTCAAGGGCCCTATTTGCTCATCGAATATCGAAAATTATAAGACCGAAAAACTCTTTGATTACTAGCTGTTGCTTACAACTGTCAAACATGTGGAGACCTGTCTGTCCACAATCTCTTGCATTTATCGTATGGCCTTTTCCTTTCCTTAAATGGTTTACAGGTGCAGTTTGGTTTATCACCCCCGCCCCCTGCGTTATAGCGCACCCCATTCTCCATAACTATACCCCTGTGTTAGCTGATATCTTAACATGTGTAAATACATAGTATATTAAGATCTACGATACCTCTTGATCAAAATCCTGAATTTCAGTCACTCTTAAAGTACCAGACGCATTAGAACTTTGAAAAAGACGTGGTGGTCGTGTCTTGCCTTCATCCTAAAATATACAGATCCAATCTAATATCATGGGTTAACACACTTGCAGCCTTTCCATGTTACCTTATGTGTTAATTTCAAGAGTATATGTAGCTTAAAGAGATATGAGAATTATGTGTTACAAAGGCGATGTTTTGGCATAAAGTTTTGGCCTACATTTGGCCTACATTTGGTCAACATTTTGGCATGAATCTTTTAGGCACCAAAGTAAGACAGCTTTCAAAATTCTTAAAAATTTAAAAAATTTAAGCAGCAGTTCATATAAAAGAACTTTAAGCAATCTGATGTTTGAATCATTTCAAAGAAGATTAACTGCTTACTTTGTCTCTCACATCGGATTCATAAGGTTTCTTCCCACCCATAATGTTCCAAAAGTCATCCATTTCGAATCCTTCTTGAATAATGACTAAATCCCTAAAATTGAGAACCAATTGTTCATTCAATTTTTGTTTTCAAGATGCGATTAATTCCACTTGGAGAGTTGTACATTATGGGACTGAAAACGTATAATTTGTGCGATAACTGTTTTGTAATTTTGATTATTTTCGTACACTATCGAACTTCAGTTGTTTAATACCACTTAATCATTTTTGAATTTCAGGCAGGTTGCCATACCCATTTGGTGCTATCCTGTCTGAAACATCTTCAGCAAAGTCCTTCTCTTGGTCACTAGCATCCTAAAAGATAAAAGTACCCGATGTAACGTTTGTTATAAATTTTGATTTTTCGGTCTCCTTACCCAGGTAAGCTTTTCATTATTTTGTTTGTTAGGTAATTATTTCATTGTTGAACAATTAACACAGAACAGAACAGCACTGAATCTTTCAGTCCACGGAACATTGTTCTCTTCTCTAGCATCAATCATTTGATGATAAATGTGATGATAATGACATTTGGTCTTAAGAACAAGTATCGCTCTAGAAAAACATTCCAGTTAAAGAAGGCTGAAGTTCGAGGAATCTGGTATAAAGAATTTTGGCCAATGATAGCTGGTGTTACCTGTCCTTCCCAAACGAAAGATACTGATTGGTTTTGAAGTAGAAAAACGTCATTTGAATTCAGATTTGATGCTGATACGGCAACCTGTTGAAAAGAATTTTCCCAGTAAAGACAAGATAGTCCTAAGACGATCAAGCTTTAAAATCTCTAGATTGACAAATGATTTTTATCAGCATTGAAGAACGTTCTTGCTTAAAGTCATTAAAAAGTTGGAGATAAGGTGGGAGTTTATTTTATGCCCCATTCTGGCATTTGTCAGCTGGCATAAATTGGAAGAAGCAACGTCATCCAGATTTTGTTGAATTTCTTTTATATTTTCTATTTTATGTGACATTTCTAGTAATTTTTACATTTTTTGCTAAAAACATTCAAAAATACAAAGATATCCTATAATTTATAAAAGCTGTGCGTAGTTTTCTGAAGGTAGTACAAGATTAAACTGCTATTGATACTTCCAATCGAGTACGGCATACCAATGATGTATTAAATAGACTAATAGAGTATGCTTTTTGTAAAAATAGGCATGTCAGATATAGCATCAATAAGATTTGTTCAATATTGTCAAAATAGTGGAGGTTACGTCACCTGTACTGCCCGCATGTTGTAATTTGAAGTTCCACGAATGTGAAAAAGTCTCGAATTTCCTTTAAAGTTCGTTGGGTCGTCTGAAAGGAGTCGTCCTTCAAATCCATGCGGCGTCGATCCCTTTTAATGAGTAATGTGTTTCAACAAGAAATGAGGACACAAGGAATATATCATAACAGACATTGATTTGTAAGTAACGAAAGCAGTTAGATTATAGCGTATAATGGTAAAAATGGGACTGTTTTTTTCTAATCTTTTTACATTGAAACAGAGAATGCTTCAAATATAAAAACAAAGAAGAATAGGAGTTTGAGTGCAGCAAAAGTTTTGAGAATCACAGGCCACAATTTCCAAGTTCAATGAAAGGTACCGTATGAAGCTTTTTCGTATATATACACTTAAGTGTTGTTCTATATGATAAATTCAGACTATTGATTTGTTTTGTTTAAGGTCTATTTTGCTGCAAATAGTAGGAAAGCTAATGACTCGATTTTCTGGCACAAAATCGACTTGAGTTGCTGCAAATTTTACCTGCAAAATAATCATTTTCCCCTTGAATATTCGTAGAAAGTGCTCAATTTCTTTGCCCTGGGTGATTCTAATCTGCAAGGTATCGATGTCACTATTAAGATCATAACAGACAGAATGTTATTAGCACCTTCCAATATAGTAATTTATAGGAAAATTGTCTGTACAATTGTTGGAAAAATGTTATTACCATATATCATATCATTTCATAATCTTATTTATAATCATGTTATTTCATGTTATGTTATGTCATGTCATGAACCATTTACATGCAACGTTTCAATCGAAAGGATTGGCTAAATTATCTCCAATTTGAAAAAATATCGCTAAACCTATAGCCGTTGCATCAAAGTGAACTTCATCAAAAAGCAAATTCCGACAGAATATTTCGACAAGTGATACCAATTTATCAAGTCAATTATTAGACCCCGGAGCTCTGATATTACGATAAATGAACTACACCTCACCAGCATGGCCTGTTCATTAAGTTCCTTATCCAAAGTTCTAGCGTATTTAGCACCCTCTGCTTTATTCTCATTTCTGCATTTATTTCCCTGTGAAAATAGGCATCTGTTTATTACAGAAACTATGATTAACTGTGGTAATTGATAATTATGCATTGTAACGTAACGCACTTTAACGTAAGATATTATATCTAGTAAGAGCAATATAGAGTTAAAAAGACTATGTAATAATAAGATGTATTTTAAATATCATAAGTCAACAAATTAAACTCGATATTATGGACCTTATTATGGACATATTATGGAAGTTAAATCCGTTAATTAAACCATTACTCATTCTTTTCGAATATTGTTGGTGCAAATTTTCATGGAGCATTCTTAGCAAAAGTTTCAAACATCTTGCCTGCCAGTAGTATATAATGTGCCTCGGATTGTCATTTTGATCGCTGAATGTATATAAGATGACGTAACAGTCTCCTTCGTAGAATATGCCATGCTTTTGAGGGTCCCATTTAAATTGCCTCCCTTTTTCAACTCTCCAAACCTACAAAAGGTGCATTTTTCTAATAAAGTTGGCTTTTTAGTTAGCGATAGAACATTATTTAGATGAGTTAAAAGCGATGTCAAAAAATGTTTGGCATCTAGTTTCGTTGAAAAACGTTAATTGTTGAAATTATGATTTCTGACAAAAAATTCTAGCTTCGTAGAAATACGTCGAGTAAAAATCTCAAATATGATTTTCCTTTTTTCACAATGATCGAGACTGAAAAGCAAAAAAGGAAAGAAAATTTGTAGATGTTTTTAAGTAAATATTAAGAAATAGTAATGACAGGCGCCTGACTGTCTTAAACTGAAAGCATCTAATACCTCGATGTTGCCATTTCCATCATCAGGAAGTGCTTCCTTTGCTGCCTGCGCTCTTTGATGAATATCCGAGTTGTTTACTTCTTTTTTTAACTTCGCTTTGGAAAAAGGTAAGATAATAATAAAAAACATTTATTTTAAATTATTTTGTCCAAGGTTACCTAAAGCGGTGAAAACGAAACATGGTGCGTCAGTCAGTTACTGTGCTTAACCAAAGTTGCTTTTTTCTTTCATAATTATATGGGTAGGTTGATGATTTTTGAAGTAAAAATTGATTTATCGTCAGTCATTTTGATGTAGTGTATTTGATACAAAAAAAGACGTAATGTAACAGCTGCCAACTTTTGAACCACTGAACTGTGTATGAAAATGTTCTCCTTGAGAGGAGTTCATGAAGTGGAATTATGCGAAATTCTCCCGTATAGATGGTCTTATTTGATGACTTCAGAATCACATTATGGTAGACCAAGAAAAGACTATGGTACCGGAAAATTAAATATTAGCAGAAGAAGTTAAAACATGGTATGCCAGAGATATTACCGCTTTTACATGCTTTTCACGAAGGAGTCGTGTGTGTGTTCCCCCAATATATAATAAAAGTTCCTTGTTACCAATGAACTATCGTTCTGTTCCAATTGCTATCAAACAATTGTCCCCTCCGCCCCCCCCCCTCCCATAATTCCTTCCTTCATCGGTAATATTTAGTAAGTTATTTAGTTAGCTGTTTTCTTGTGAAACATTGAAGAGCAAAAAGAATGGTTACTTTTGCAAAAACTAGAAGACCCTGCTAATTTTTTTATACCTAAACACTCACTTGCAATGTCGTTAACCGTTATCGTCCCAACGTGAACTTCGTCGGTCCACGAGGCAAAAAATTGCTTGAAAACAGGAGTTTCAGCTCCTTCTACTATTCTGGTTACTTGGGTCCAGACTGGATAGTCTTTGGCTTGTACAAATTGCTATTGAAAGAAAAAGGATGATATTTTGTCATTTAACAAACAAATGATAAAGGGACCACATTCTAAATTTTTTGTTTCGCTTGTTTTAGTTTATAACGAGTGGTATGTTCCTTGCCCAATTATGCCTTAGGTTACAAAAGAATTCGTTTAAGGGGCCTATAAGTATATAATTGTGCATGTGACGTAATTATATTCTAATTAAAAGTATTCGTATCGCAAGGAAATAGAAAGTTTAATTGGTCAACGAAGAAAGCAACAGAGAAACGGAGAAGCCTCTCTTCCATTTCTGCGCGCAAGCTTTTGTGATTTTTGGCTCTGGCACCCAAAAAAACAATGTTTATATTTTAAACATTGGCAAATAGCAAAATGTAAATACTCTGCTTGGTGTTGAGACTTTCCCAGACATTGTCAATACACAATTTGCACAGTGTGATACCCTAATGCGGTGCTTTGCTAAGTCTTAACAAAATTTAGCGTTAATAACTTTTATAAGATTACCATGGCTGTCGACATAGCAGCTTTTTTCTCGTTTTTTGTACATTTTTTACCAACCCAGGCATAAACACCTGTTGGCCCAGTGTCTAGAATGAAGCAGTCCTAAAAGGAAGGTGTCATTTAGTTAATGAAAACCAGCATGTGGTTGAGATGTTCTTAATCTGTGATTAAAGATTTTCTTAATCTTTTAAGGCAAGGATATGCGAAAGAACAAATGCAATGGGAATTGGAAAGTAAGTTTAAGATTTCTATCGTTTGAATTGCAATACACATGACAACATATTTTTTTTCTCTAATTTTCCTTCCGCTCAACTTTAAAGGCTGCAATAATTCATAATTAATATGAATATTTACAGGGAAATATTTTCAGCATTTAATATTATACTTCCAATATTAATATTGGTATGAATATATATTGCCCTTGGTTTTGGCTGTAAGAATTTCTCTTTAGCAGATATATTTATTAAGTTATGTTACTTAGCTAATTATGTGAGTTAGATAATTATTAGATGCTAATTAAGGATAAAACCTACGTACCTTAGATTTCAAAAGGTTTCGCTTCAGAATTTCAAATTGAATTTCTTCCACTGATAGCTCTCCACTTTCGTAGGATACCCTGAAGTTTAATAATGTGTACGAATTTTTATGATTTTTCAGAAACAATGATCCTAGTCAAATGGTAATTTTTGCATAAGAGGTTTCTTATTTTTAATCCTTAGTTTTTAACCCGGGAAGAGCTTTTTCACCCGGGAAAATCTCTGGTTAAGGAAAGGAAGCAAAGAGATTTATTCCATCTTTGTATATATTTAAAAATATATCATTCCTACTTGTAAAGGGAAATGCTTTTGTTCCAGCTTTTCTCAAATGTTTCATCGTCACCCCCTTCTGCACCACTTTTTATTGGACCTTGTGATCCAAGACATTTGAAGAACTCTGCCTCCTGTCTTGCATCCTTGCCTTCATCTAGCAAAAGAAAGCATTTGATTGGCCCAGTTAATCGTTGATTAACAATGATTAGGCCATATATGGAGATGTTTCGGGGAAAAGGAGAATAGGGGGAAGTTGATATATATCAAACAAGGTATGAATAAGATTATGAAATGATATGATATATGGTAATAGTTGATTCAGAGCAGGTGTTTACAAAGATGAACGAGATTGATCGCTAAATGAGAAGATTAGGAATCGCCGAGCCTGGGAAATAATACAGAAAAAGGGGAAACAACAAGACAGAAAGAGAAATTGTGAGAAATATTTTATTTTCTAACAGATTTGTGGTGCTTTGTTTGCTGCACGGGTTCAACTGGTTAACTTTTCACCAAGCTATGGATTTTAAACCCTCTGACTGGATTTTCTCAAATTCAAGAAAAATCTCTCACCGATTAGAATGATTTGTGCCTTTCCTCCCCGCTCTTCATCTCTAATCTTTCTCGCAGCTTCCGCAGCCTATTATGAGAAATGAAGAGTGAAGGATATGTAAAACCATTAGATCTTTAACAAAGTAGAGGGTGTTCTTTACAAACATTGATTCTTGTATTATTTGAGCTTTGACAATAATTGCATATGAAGATTCCCAATGAACTAGATGCTTTTTACATGAAGATTTCTAACACCGAAAAGAGAAAACATACATGTGAGCCTACCTGTGTTTTCCCTTTTTTTGGACAGAGGCATTTATTAAGTTCTTGCAAATTGTGTTTAAGAACTGGTATTAAAAAGGAATTCTGATGCCTCTGGGCTGTTATTATTACCTTTATCCTTTCAATTTTGCTGCTCTCAGATCCATTCCAACAGAATATCTTCAGACCATCGTCAAGAATAAAAACGTCTCCTTTATTCATCGATTCGTGCGAAAGCTCAACCTGCATTTTTACAGAATGTTTTAATTTACTTACATTTTGTCCTGAATATTGTACAAAACGCTTCAACGACTATACCATCTGAACAAATTTTAGAAAATTTTGCAAAACCTGTATCAAGATAGGAAACCTCAAAGATCGATCGTATAGGATTGTTGATTTGTTTAAATTAAAATCAAATTTAGAACTAGAGCTAAGATTTATCGTTTATTGATTCATAGATGCATCGGTTTGAACTCGTTGAAAAGAACCTAATAACTTCAGAAACAGTAACATCAAATGATAAAAGGCGAAGCATTTTTGTACAAATTCCGCCTTAGTTGGCTTGAATTTTTCAATTCTCACCTGTCTAGCTTGAACTGATCTTTTCCCTTTAACTTGATAAAGTCTTTTTTCGTAGACATCTTTTTCTACGTGACGGAAGCCAGATGCAACACCGCCTTCCAAATATCTGAGTAAACATCATATGGCAACAGTAAGTTTATGTCTACAACCAATTTAAAGAAACTTAATACCTTAAATGTTGATTTTTTATGCCTTTTGGTTCTTAAGTTGGACGCAGCATTAAAAAAGGTTACAAAATTCACCAACCTGTTATGGTACACAACCATTCATGACTAGGCCATATGACACAAACACATTAGAACTGACTTCCTTCTTAGGCTTAAGGCTCACGTTTACATTGTATACATTATAAAGGTAACAGAATAGTTTCCTTGAATGGAATGATAAGGACCTTGTTAAAAGTAAATTAAGAAGACATTTTGGTCATTTTTATCGACTTTTTATGTTTGTGGGAACCCTATAATGTGGTATTTCAATATGAGCCTTTAGAGATGATATGGTTTTATTTGACTTCAGTAGAAGTTTTTCGATCTACTTACTTGACGCCTTGCGGGAACATCCTTGAGAATTCCCTCGATTCATGGTATTGCACCTTCAATTTAAAATAGAAATTTACTGTTTGATTCCAGTAAAAAATCAAGGCTGCCTATATTCTACTGCTGGTTTCTTTATCGCTAATACTTATATTCATAGGGATAAAATTGTAAGCTATAATGTTAGTAGAACATATGCTTTCACCAAAATACGATTTCACCTTTCTTCTGCTTTCAGAAATAAATTTTTCAACGGTTATTTCACAATGGAAAGGCTATAATTATTTGAACCTATGACACATTTCTTTGCAATAATTGTTATCTGGTATTTGAATGCAATTTATACCAGAGGCTTTTGAAAATCAGTATGAGTTAAAAAAGTGAATAAAGCTGTGAATATTAGCCATTACATTGGAAACATTACTTGAAATTGTCGTAAACATTTGCTTAGTGGTCTAACTTTTCTTAAGAACAAGTTACAAAATTAGCATAATAACAATAAGTTGAACAAAAGTGCTTACTTCTCTGTACTGAGCAGGAGAGCCACCGAGCATGTCATCCAGCTCCACAGTTTTGTATGCAGCCACTCCAGCCTCATCCTTCGATTATTTAAAGCATACTTCAGTAAAATATTCAGTAATGCGCTTTTATATAGCCTTTATGGCAAAGACTATAAACATTAAAAGATCTCTGCTGAGAAACTGCTAAAGCTAGGTTCGCTAAAGAAACTTCACTGTAATGATTCTGGTTCAAGTTTGCATACCCTTGCAAGCAAGAAATATTTTTGATTTGTTCCGATTTATTAATTTTTGAAGTTTAAATCAGAAAACCATCAGATTAAGTTAAAGTAAATAATGTTTACTGGTGAGTCTTTACGGTAATTTGCAAATGTGTTGTCTACACCTTTTTTGAATTTTGTGGAAAGTGGCCTAATGACGTACTGCTTACAAGAAAAGTAGGGCATCTCACTGAGCCAAAAGCTGCCACACATTTATGACTTGTACTTAGGGTGTCGATTCATCAGACTTTAATCAACCGTACGTACCTGTGAGGTTTCTTTTCCCAGCCAAAAATGAATGTCCCATTCAAGACTATGGTCACGTCTTTTAGTCTAGGATTAAGAACAAGTTATTCGTAGCGTGTGTAACGGTTTTTGGTTGCTTTGCCTAAAGTCTAAAAGCATAAGTAAATAATCTTTAAAAGTGGCCTAGCATTGTCGTGCGACATTTATATGACCAACCAAAAGATATATTTTCAGAAAAATGGGACCTCTGTACTATATACGAAGTTTTCAAAGTCTGGTTAGAAGATTTGTATATCATTAAATTGCTAAAAGTAACGTAAGTGTTAAGAAATTTATGGAAAGTGAAAAGATGATCATCTCACTTAGCAATCCTTTTTCATGATTTTCTTGTGTTTTCGTGTATTTAGCAATCAATTTCATGTTGTAAATTTACTGAAATGTGTTTTTAGTTGTTCAGATACACCACTGTCAGTTATTTCAAAGGTAGTACTGGGGTAAGCATAATGAGAAGTAACTTACTAGAAGTATGACGTAGGAATCTCCTGTGTGGAAAACACCATGGCTTGATTTTGGCTGTGGTACAAGCTTCAGTTTCTTGAACGAAAGCAATGTAGGAAACTAAAATACTGTAAATTGCCAAATGTTGAAGAATCTAACAGGAAACTAAATCTTGAATAATCTTGAAACCAAATGGTGAATAATCTAAAAGTTGCAGGAAGCTAACAGTTAGACGTACTCAAACTTCAAATAACTTTGTTGCAGACTATGTGACAGTAGTCACAATCAAGAGACATAGCTGCAAATGATTAAACGCTGATTAGAATTTGCTGATGAGCACAGTTTTCTTTTTCAGATTTTTGCCTGCATATATTGTTTATGGTTTTCTTTCGACACTGCATGTACCTGCAGAACTATGTGATGCAGCAGTTGAACTTACTCTCATGAGGTGAAAAGTAAGTTTGCAGTTAGCATATTTTCATTGCAATTTCTATCGCAGTATCGGAACATCAAGAATATCGCCAGTTGCTAAAGTTGTTTACAATCGATATGAATAATATCTACACAGATGACAGAACAGTTTATGTTACCTCTATTCTCCAAATTTCAATTCCTGGTTTAGTTCCTGCACTTCTAAACACGGGATCGATGCCCTTGTGTCTGTTCATTTTGCTTACAATTTGCGATATCTCAGAGGTTTATCTGGGCCTTTTGTGCTCTACATTTTGACTAGGCCAAAAGTGTTTACAATGGTCCTTGTCCAGGGGGGCTGAATGAAGCATAATTAGTCCTTGGTTAGGTGATCAATCTCACTCAGCAACCCGCTAGTTCAGCGTACTTTTTTTCCATTCATTATTCTTTAAAGAGGCCTCTATTATTCTCGTGACTTTCTCATTTATATTTTATTTCATATTATCATAGGTATAATGCACAAAAACAAGTTTATTTGGTTTATTTGGTAGTTTTTGATCCGTTTTTATTTGATGCATCTGCCTTTCCATGAAGATAAAAAACATAATGATTACAGTACATAAACGAACTCATCTACAAGCAACTTTAAGAATATTGTGTGCACATTTTCAGTCCAACATTCACGTGCATCGATCGTTTGACCAAAGCACAACTGGCCTGAGGGAAGATGGTACAGATAATATTCAAATATCACATATACAAGAATTTTTTGCTCAATTTGGCTTACTATGTAGCTTGTTTTTTCTAACGTAGAGAAATGGCAAACTTTCTAGAAACTAGATACAGGAATTATGGTTCTGTTTCTCATATTTTTTGTTTGAATGTCATCAAATTGAACGATGTCTAATGTCAGACTAGGCAACTGTGTAGTTATTTAGAAGAAGTGACAAAAATCAATGTTCCAAAATATTAGAACAAGACCAGAAAAATCACGTAAGATTAGAAGTTTTTCAGTTTTTTTCATATTATTTCGAATTGGCTACCCCCGAACCTATGATTAATTAAAATTTTCAAACAACCTGCCCCTATTTACAGCATCTTATATCCATCAGTATCATCGCTACTGGTAGTCTAACGAGTGGATTCAAAGACATATTACAAACTGTGTTTGGCAATATGTTATAAACAACAGGTCTCCTTCATGGTGGCATTCCGAATTCATCGCAAATCTTGAATGCTATTCAGTTTTGTTTGGATCAGGAAAATATTGAAGGTGTTTTGATTCAGCTCGAAGCTACTGAATGATTACGAGGACATGAGCCTCAATCTGATCTTAGGACGTAAGATTTTTAAGTCAAACGAAGTGAACTATGGCAATGCAGATGTTATATTTCATGGTCTTGACGAAAGATTAGCTCTTCCATAACTCAAAAGGCCAGCGTGCTGCCCAATTTCTTTTCACAAACTGATAAATTTATCTAGTTAAGATACACTTCAAGTTATTGATTGTTTTTGAGCATTCCTGAAATATGTTGGATATACATTTCAAAAAACTGTTCAAATACTTCTATGTTATTCATACTAGAATATAAACGGTTTTGCAAATGCACTGGCAATTTTGTTTGTTTATCGTCAGTTTGTCAGTCAAATGAGCACAATTTTAATGCAAAAAGGTAATAAAGCATCATTTCATTTGTAGTTATTAGGTTTCAGTGTCTGTTCTCCTGAGAAGTTTATAGCTGCACTTGATTCAAATATGCAAAACTGTCAATAATTTCAATCCAACATAAGTGGAAAATGTTTTTGTTACTAAAATCTACCATAGAAACATCGAACAAATGACAGCATTGCTTTACATGATGCAAGGCAAAAATGAGACTTTCTGATCTTTCGGCCAAAGATAGGTCTTGTTCACTGGAAAATTTAGACCAAAGAGAAAATTTAGGTAACTTTAAGTGTAGCTTTAGATTATGTAAAACTTCTATTGTATGTTTAGGTTTTTCATGCAAGAACCTTTCCCAACCGTGAAAAATATCATTCTATGCTACATGACTTATTTGCTTACCACGTAGCTTCTATTACAGGGAAATTTGTTCTGGTAAGTAATTCTAGAGATTGCAGTGACGCATTTTGGGCGTATTTTGAGGAATGCAGTTTATTGGGGAATATCCTGTTTACGGAAATATAGAGTTGCCGTCACGTAAGTGTGACGTCACATAAAGTTAGATATTTTGATTTTCATATCATTCGACTTTTCACCACATTACCACCTAGAATATCACCACGACATACCACTTAAATTGCAACATCACTTAAAGTTCTTGAAACCTGGTTGGGATATGTGTAACAATGAATAGCAATTCAGTAATGGGTTACTGGAATTTTAGCTTAGTTCGTAAAGTTATGAAAATACACTGCTTTGATAAAAGAATGGTCTCTACTCATGTTGCCATATCTCAGCTGATATGTTATACATTTAGCTGATGTTCCTTTTGTTTATGCAATCAAAATTAAAAACATTTAGAAAATAGTGACGTCATCGCACAAGAACTCAATTTGCCTTATTTTATTCTTCTGTTTGTAGTGGAGGCTCTTAAGTCACAAAAGAGGGTCAATCATGCAAATCGTGATACCAGCATGAAATTTTGCACACCTACCGAGTTTTATGCGCTGAAAAAGATAGGGGTCAGACCCCAACTCAAATTTGCCCCTGAGTGCTATTTTTAGACTGGGGTACTCGGACCCAGTCCATTTGAAGAGCATTCATCATAACTCAACTCCAGTTTAAGATACAGAGATAAAATTTGATAGAGGTACGTAGTTTGGTGTGTTGAGAGCAATAAGGGTCAGACCCCAACTCAAATTTACCCATGAATGCTATTTTTAGACTGGGGTACTCGGACCCAGTCCATTTGAGGAGCATTCATCATAACTCAGCTCGAAATTAAGATACAGAGCTAAGATTTGGTAGAGATACATAGTTTGATGTGCTGAAAACGAAAAGGGTCAGACCCCAACTCAAATTTACCCCTGAATGCTATTTTTAGACTGGGGTAGTCGGACCCATTCCATTTAAGGGGCATTCATCATAACTCAACTCCAAATTAAGATACAGAGCTAAGATTTGGTAGAGGTACATAGTTTGGTGTGTTGAGAACGATAAGGGTCAGACCCCAACTCAAACTTGCCCCTAAAAGCTATTTTTAGACTGGGGTACTTAAACCGATATGGATTTCAGTTAGAGAGAAAACTCCAATATGGGGGAAATGGCAGCAGTTCCAGCGAAACGACGATAATAAAACAGAGCTGTTTGGTCTACTGGCTAAGAATCTTGTATTACATAGTCCTCCAGAGAAGACGGTCATTGCTACTTTCTTGGACAAATCATTAAGCAGCACCGACATCGACTTAACTTGCTTTTCGCCTTGAAATAACGAAGAAGCGGATACGAGAATTTAAAGCATGCAGGAGACTCTGGCCATCGAAAAGTCGTTGTGAAAACGGTGGATACCGACGTGGTTGTACTTGCAATTTCTCCTTTACAATCCTTACAGATTGAAGAGCTGTGGGTCGAATTTGGCGTTAGAAAGCACCGGCGTTGGAAAGCACCGGCGTTGGAAAGCACCGGCGTTGGCTTCCAATCCGCCAGTATGCTACCAACCTCGGGGAATCAATCTGCGAAGGATTGTGTTTTTGGTTTGCTTTAACTGGTTGTGATACAGTTTCCGGTTTTGCTGGTAGAGGGAAAAAGATTGCGTGGGCAGTATGGAGGTCATATCCAGAAGCAAACGAGACATTCAAAAGGTATGCAATTGAGCTTTATTTGTATGTGGACATAAACGTAGGAAGCATCTCAAAAGAAAAGGGGCACATTTAGCAGAAAAAGGCATCTTTGTGAGCTTCAAATAAGTACTTTAATTCTGTTTCTCAAAATTGAGGGGGGGGTCTACGTACGAGAATTTTTTTATGCAAGACTATAAAAAAGATTCAAGTATCAACGAAGTAATCTGTATTTATCAATGATGTATGATATGGCGTGGTATTCTATGCATTCAAGAATGATTGAAAAAATATACTTCTTTGTAAATTGTATACTCTATCTACTTAAACACGTGTCAAGTCACATGTCACCATGTCAAGATATATCCATCGACGATATGAATACTATTGAGAGTTATATAATATTACTCTACGATCGCACAAGTTCAAACGAGAATCTGCCTCCAACGAAAGATGCACTAATACAGCATCCAAAACGAGCAGTATACCAAGCAGCAGGGTAAGTGTTAAGATCACTAGTTGCTCATTCTACATGGCAAGAAATCATCTATTTGTAGTAACCTGCCTTTGTTTATCACTTTTTAGACACATTTGGGGACAATCCACTCTAAATTTCCAAGTTCTTCCAAGTTATGAAAGTTGGGGGTAGACGAGAAAGGGCAACGAAATCAAGCCTTTATGGATGACAATTCCAGAAGCATCAAAGACGTGTTACCTGTTCATCAAGTGTAGTTGCAAGAAAGGTTGCAGTGCAAGATGCAACTTTCGTCAGCATCAGCTAGATTGCACGGAGCTCTGCCAGTGCAGTGGACAATTCAGTGATGATTAAATGAAATTATCATCTTTAAAGACTTAAAACAAGAGTCGCAAATCTTCTAGATCGTGCATTCTAATTAATTTTGTCAGGCAGCGCCAATGAGCAAGAAAACGCTCTTGGGCGTTGATTTACTCTAGTGGTGAAAATTTTAAAAACCATATAACACATATATAAACACAAAAAAACATATGTTGCTTTCCAAGCCATCCTAGAAAAAACATTCAGAAAATTTAATACCAAGCTACCAAACCGTTTGCCTGAAATATCGTTGTCGTAAAAAGTGTTTTGTAACGATTGATTTATGTTTCTTAACCTAATCTGCGCATAAAACTAGGTACCTGTAAAAAAGTCTTTACCGTTATTTGTAGTAGAGTTGTGAAAGGATACCCCTTTATGAGACAGGGTCCAAGTACTCTTAGTCCCAAAATAACATTTTGGGGGAATTTCGAGTTGAGGTTTGTGTCTCAAAATATTTAGCTCGTCAAACTTCGTACCTGTAAAAATTTACAGCTCTTTGTTGCTATCGGAAGTAGGCTTGTGTGTGATGTAAACATTTAGGAGACTGGGTCCAGGTACCCCAGTGTAAAAATAGCATTCATGGGTAAATTTGAGTTGGGGTCTGACCCTTTTCGTTTTCAGCACATCAAACTATGTACCTCTACCAAATCTTAGCTCTGTATCTTAATTTGGAGTTGAGTTATGATGAATGCCCCTTAAATGGAATGGGTCCGACTACCCCATTCTAAAAATAGCATTCAGGGGTAAATTTGAGTTGGGGTCTGACCCTTGTCATTTTCAGCACATCAAACTATGTATCTCTACCAAATCTTAGCTCTGTATCTTAATTTCGAGCTGAGTTATGACGAATGCTCCTCAAATGGACTGGGTCCGAGTACCCCAGTCTAAAAATAGCATTCAGGGGTAAATTTGAGTTGGGGTCTGACCCTTATCATTTTCAGCACATCAAACTATGTATCTCTACCAAATCTTAGCTCTGTATCTTAATTTCGAGCTGAGTTATGATGAATGCTCCTCAAATGGACTGGGTCCGAGTACCCCAGTCTAAAAATAGCATTCATGGGTAAATTTGAGTTGGGGTCTGACCCTTTTCGTTTTCAGCACATCAAACTATGTATCTCTACCAAATCTTAGCTCTGTATCTTAATTTCGAGCTGAGTTATG
The DNA here is from genome assembly GCF_013076305.1 of Rhopilema esculentum. Next base: position 3,292,028 of record NW_027019365.1, on the reverse strand, counting down.
ACGAATGCTCTTCAAATGGACTGGGTCCGAGTACCCCAGTCTAAAAATAGCATTCATGGGTAAATTTGAGTTGGGGTCTGACCCTTTTCGTTTTCAGCACATCAAACTATGTATCTCTACCAAATCTTAGCTCTGTATCTTAATTTCGAGCTGAGTTATGATGAATGCTCCTCAAATGGACTGGGTCCGAGTACCCCAGTCTAAAAATAGCATTCATGGGTAAATTTGAGTTGGGGTCTGACCCTTATTGCTCTCAACACACCAAACTACGTACCTCTATCAAATTTTATCTCTGTATCTTAAACTGGAGTTGAGTTATGATGAATGCTCTTCAAATGGACTGGGTCCGAGTACCCCAGTCTAAAAATAGCACTCAGGGGCAAATTTGAGTTGGGGTCTGACCCCTATCTTTTTCAGCGCATAAAACTGGGTAGGTGTGCGAAATTTCATGCTGGTATCACGATTTGCATGATAAATGTTATAAGAGCCCCCACTATTGGGACCAGAAAGACGCCCCTGCATAACGGGATCAAGATGTCACTGTTGTTATCGCTAGTTTGAACTATTCTTTGCGTGAATTAGCAGAGGAAATTTTCTTTCATCAACCACAGTAGGTGTCTTTCAGTTTTATGTGCCTGCGACAGATGACCAAATACACTTAGAATGATTCAGTGTATTTCTGAGTGGAAAGAAAACAAGTATCGTTTAATCAGTGCTTTTCTGAAGTAGGCCGAGCTTTAAAGACTATCGTACTCGGGAACCCTGCGTACTCGGATATTCATTATCGAAAATGGCGTTACAAGTAATTTGGTCGCTTGCTGTATTCATTCTATCTGGTGCTTTCTCTGTTCCAGGAGTGAATTCTCAATGTCCGTCAAAATGTTCCGTCAGCTTGCTGAACGTATGGCCTGGAAACGGCTACCATGCAAGAATCCAGATCACATCACCAATCTTCATCCGTGCGTTCAGTTTTGCAAGGATTTTTTTCCACTTCGATGGTGAGGTGTCAAGAATTGAAAATATTCACGTACAAGGAGGAATTGTGAGGGAAATTAGAGTAAAGAATGACAAAAAGACGGTTACTTTTTTGTTTCGACCAGACCAAAATGTCGGAAAGGGGAAAAAGGTAAGTCGGCACTTCTAATTCAAGTATGACAGGAAGACAGTGAACTTGTTGTTTCGACCAGACCTAAATGTCGGGAAGGGGAAAGGTAAGTCGGCAATTCTAATTTAAGTATGACAGAAAGACAGTGACTTTTTGTTTCGACCAGACCAAAATGTCGGGAAGGGGAAAATGGTAAGTCGGATCTTCCTCGACTACATTATCAGTTTGCCATACTATAATTTTTATCAATTTTTGCTCCCAATTTTACGATAGTCTCCCCTCTTAATCTTTAGCAATAAAAGAATGTTTCGGGCATTGGTGTTTCGGGCAACATGCTGAAAGAGAACAAGGACACATTAATCGATATCGATTCTATTTAATAGAAAACTATTCTTGGGTTTCAGAACTCTGGTAATAGTATCAAAGTGATGACGTCATTAAATAAATTTTTCTGCATAGGTATAATTGATAAAATATGAATATATATGGTATTACTTATCTTAAACTTTTTTGAAGCTTTTATTTGAATATTTGAAAATGGCTGAGATGTGTCCAAACCCTTGCCCCATCAAACCTCCGTTATATACTATTGGTTCTAAATATTGCGAAAGAAATCCTTTATTTAATCCAGATCTCTCTCGTCATGTCTCGATTAACTTGCTACAGTTTGAACTGATTTTGCACCTTGAGAAGAAGTTCTGGTGTTAATTCATTTAATTGGTCCAGATTCTCCAACTAGGTTTGTATGAAGTCATCTTATAGTCTTCTGTAAAATGAAATTGGTAATGTAGAGTCTCGTCATCGTGTTTGACAGCCATCGCTCAAGACATAAATCCTATACTACTTTTAAACTGCTAAAATCTGTTGTGTAGAAATTCCCTCTTTGGTTCTTGATAATGTAGCAGTCCTATAGTAGGTCCATAGACACCCGCTATTTTGACTGTCTTCTATCTCGACCATTTGCTATCTCGAACGCTTTCAATTTTCCTTCTTTTTGCTGGAAAGGTTTACATACAAATGTCATTCTGCATCTCGGCTGCCTGTATCTCGATAATGTCTCAAACGCTTATTTACTTCCCTTGACGAAAAGCTTGCTATCTTGAACCTTACGAGTTTCCTGCTTAAGTAGGTATAGAAACATGCAAAAATGTTTGTTTATTACACAGAAAAAACTTTTAAATAATACTTGAATGTTGATCACGAAACAGTAATAATAGTAACTTTCTAAACAGAAGAAAAATGGTTCTTAACTTCGGGTTGATAAGTTGTTCAGCAAAGATGATGATGATGTCATCCGAGGATCTTTAAACAAGACCAGCATATGATTTAAGAAATGCCATGGAGGGGGGTGGTTTCCGAGTACCGCCTGTTTCTAGAACAAGGAGATGTGCTCCGTGCAATTATCATAAACTCGAATATATTGTAGAAATGGAATTAACCCAGAAAAGAAAACAGACAAAACCATGAAATGGGAAATAGATAAATATTTATTGGTGTTTTTTATTCCCTAACCAGGAAATATTTTCTTTTGAATGTTCTTTAAATTCTGAAACTTTTTTTGATTGAGACAAAGACAAAGCAAAGATGCACAGTTCTAACAATCTTTAGAAAAGCGTGTACCTTCGTCTTATAAGTCAATTCAGTTAGAATAAAGACACATTTCATAACTACGCACTGAAGAGAAATTACTTTATAATTAAGATACGATGGATGACTACATACAAGATGAAGCAAGAGAAAATTGCCCCTCGGTTCTATAAATTTTCTTCAACTTCTCTTAACATAGGTTTTCTAACTCTGATGAAGTATTTTAGGGTTTCAAGGAAAGCTCTAACTTTGACGTATCTTTTCTTTTACAGCTTACGATGGAGTTTTATGTTAGACAATCAGGCTCTTCTCCCAAGCTCACAGAAGTAAGATTTTGGAAGAGGGTTGCATGCAGCAACATACCCTGCACAGGCAGCACCCAAAAACCATCAACTACGCAAACAGTGCTGCCCACGCAATTTTCATCCTGTTCTACAGTACAGAAGCTTCTTCAGGTTGGCCCAGGGTTCTTCAAAGTTAAACTTCTCCTACCAGTGTCTCAAGTTTTGAATGGCTGGAAAATCGAGCTTCAGTTCACGAAACCGGTTCTCGGAATAAGTAATTTTGATGCTAACCTTGTCGAAGTGAGGAGGAAAATGTACTTTCGGCTAGAGAATTTCAAACATAATCAAGTACTTCAACCAGGCACGTTTTCTGTAATACTGATGGTGCATTATCAACATAGTATGTCCCAACCACCAAAGATTGCGCTTGTAAGATTTGGAACTTTCCGCTGCCAAAGTAGCGATGCTTTAACTGTTGTGCCAACACAAACAGCTCCCACTTCTGAACCAACAACAACCCAAAAATCGACTGCAAAGCCAATGACAACCAAGGCAACAACCCCCAAGACACCAGGTCAAACAACACAAACAGTGACGACTGTTGATCGAACAACTTTGCAGTCTACAGTCAAATTGACTACTAAAAAAGTAATTTGTTTTTTATTTAAGCTACCTATTTGCGGCCAGAATTTTTCAACATATCTTTCAACATATATTGAATATTTGGCTTCTTTGTTTCTGACATAAACGACATCTGGTTACCTCTTATGGCCGAGCAAGGAAACCAAGTATTCTATAGGTAACACAATGATGAAATAATTCTTACGGATTTTTATTTCCTATAACAATTATCAAACTTTCCCTTCACTATTTAATAAGTGCTATTATAAATTCATGAGATCTTAAGATCAACAGATTACCTTCGATGCATTTGGTAAAGAAAGCAGGTTATCTCCAGATAATATCTTTCATAACTGTTACATTGCAGAGCACTATCTCCACTGTAGCACCAGGCTGTGCGCCAAAATATGACTACAGTAAAGTATTGCAGTTATCGTTGTTGTTCTACGAGGCTCAAAGATCAGGGAAGTTGCCTAAATCGAACCGTATTTCTTACAGAGGGGACTCTGCCTTAAATGATGGCAGAGATGTTGGAAAGGATCTTTCTGGAGGGTATTACGATGCTGGGGACTTTGTCAAGTTCGGGTTTCCTATGGCCTATACGATTACTGTGCTGTCATGGGGAGTGATTCAGTATGGCCCTGGATATAAAGCAGCTGGACAATACAGGTACGCATTGGATGCTATTAAATGGGGCACGGACTATTTGATTAAGTGCCATACTGCACCGAATGAATTGTATGGCCAAGTTGGTGATGGTGACGTGGATCATGCCTTTTGGGGGAGACCTGAAGAGATGAAGATGCGTCGACCATCGATGAAGATTGATGCCACAAAACCAGGTGAGGCTGCGTGGATTTCAAGGTGCATGATTCTTGCCACTACTGTTTCTCGTTTCCATTCCTCTGTATAAAAAAGTTGTAAACAGTGACGCAAACTTGAGTTGGAGCAAAACAGCTGACTGTTAACATAAACATACAAGTGTGTCTATATGTGTATATAACCATATATTGTTTGCATTAAGGCTCTGATCTTGCTGGAGAAACCGCCGCTGCACTGGCCGCTGCATCTATTGTCTTCAAAGACGACGCGACGTATTCAGCGACGTTGAAGAAACACGCACGTGAGTTGTACGATTTCGCAAGTACGTACCGTGGAGCATACAGCAACTCCATACCAAATGCAGCAAAATTTTACAGAAGTTACAGTGGGTACAAGGACGAACTGACATGGGCAGCAGCATGGCTCTATCGTGCTACGAAGGAGCAAAGATACCTTCAGGATGCCAGAAGCTTCTACACTCAATTCGGAATGAATTCACTGGCGAATGAGTTTTCTTGGGACGACAAGAAAGCGGGCGCGCAGGTTCTTATGGCTCAGATCACTGGGGAGAATTCATTCAAACAAAACACTGAAGCGTTTTGCGATGCCATTCTCAGAAGGCAACGAACCCCGAAAGGATTGGTTTTCATCAGCCAGTGGGGATCAAACAGGCACGCAGCCAATGTGGCATTTATCTGTCTTATGGCAGGGGATCTGGGAATCAAGACAAGCACATACCGGACGTTCGCCCGCTCACAGATTCACTATATTCTTGGAGACGCAGGCCGTAGTTTTTTAGTTGGGTTCGGAAACAACCCACCACAGCGACCCCATCATGGGTCGAGTTCTTGCCCCAATCGTCCTGCCCCTTGTGGGTGGAGCGATTACAGCAGTAGAAACCCGAACCCACAGACCTTGTATGGTGCCCTCGTCGGTGGACCTGATAGTAACGATAATTATGCTGATGTGCGCAGTGATTACGTCAAGAATGAAGTTGCTTGCGACTACAATGCCGGATTTCAATCTGCTGTTGCAGCTCTAAGGCAGCTTCAAAGCAAAGGCGAGTGTTAAATCAATTGACATTTTTCTTTGTTAACTGAGTAACAGCTATCATAAATGGAATGTCTAATGATAAATTTTGGTTGGAATATCATGTTGATTTTTGTCGTCTCAAAATCTGTGAAAATCTGTGAAAAACATCAAAATCAACGGTGGAGAGAAATATAACGAATTAAGTCCTTTGAATTCTTTACACATGATAAAAATTTACATGCCAACTAGGTACATAATTATAGAAGATATTCTAATTATAGAAGATATATATACTTTAGAGATGGAGTCTATAAACATAAATGATTTCAAAAATTTTCCTTTCTTCAATCTTTCTTCCTTTAATTAAAGGCAGCTTAAATCAATACTTGGGTGTTTTGCTTGCTGAAAGGAATGCAAAAATTGGAAAGAGTCTTTTAAATTTTAGGCCATTATTGTGTCTTCTAATGTGTCTTATGTAGACAAACGGGGCAGTTTACAACTTGTCATACAGGCTAAAGATACCACTTTATCGTCAAGAATACCATTAACTCACGTTACTCGCGAACATTATGAAAGCGTTATATTGGAAAGGCCGGCTTATTGTTTAGCTTAAATTAAATACATAAAAGTATCGAGCGAAGATGTTGAAAGCGAGTGTGGTTTTGAAGGAGCTCTCTTGGGTCCAGATTGAATCAAGGTGTAGTAGGCTGTGAAATAGTGCGTTCACAAGGATCTTTGCAGCTGTTTTTTTTTTCGATAGACAATCCTAGCAGAATATGCGACAAAAATATTATATTTAAATAATTCACTCGTTCAAAAGGCACTATGCATAATCATATGTTTACTGTGCAAGATATTGTGCTCAGGATGTTAGTTAAATGTGTTTGAAAAGTTCGATTCTTCAAAGACTTTTTTGATGGGACAACTTGGTGCACTACAGGTAGTGTATTTCAGAGTTAGGCAGCAACATAACACAAGGTTGCTTTACTCGGCTCTTGCTGACGCAATAATTTTATTTTCAGCACTGCACCCAACGTTATTTGTCCTTGCTTGCCTACTTTATCAAACTAAATTTAAACGAAAATTAAAAAAAAGAATTTTCTACCCCTACTACTTCTTGCACTCTATAATTTATTACTGGGGTTAAGTATTTATTCATGTTATGACAAATACCATATAAATAGCCAAGAAAGTCAATATAATGGTCTTATTTCATCTTGTTCGAAGAACGCTGCTTTTCAAATTCATATCTCTAGTGGCCTCTCATTGGCTGAAGAGACATTCTCTACAAATACAAGATATTTAACTGCTACTGAATGACTATGGCTACGGCTAACGGGAGACTCATTCTCAAACTTTACTTCTTACGTTGGCAAAAAATTCGCTCTGTTGAAAGTTGTTTCAAGTGTTGCATCAGGCGACAACATCCTTTCATTTCTTTCTATCAATATGGACACAACCATTCAGTTTATATTCCCTGAAAGCCAAATCTTTTCGAAATCTGTTTGTCTATTTAGGCTAATTTCAATGAATGTTCGCAGAGTGTTTAGCTGTTTCAACATTTGAAAAAACTGCCCTGCTTTTAACTTACATAACTACTCCAATCTTATTAATACTTGAAAAGCAGATCCATTTGGTCATTCCAGAGTTCACTAGAATCCTTGATACCTCAATAACTGTTGCTAAAATGAAGCGGTTTTGGGGTGTTTGCTTTTCACTGTTTGCCACGCTAGCTGCATTTTCAAGCAAGTGCTCAATAAATGCCGAATCATGTGACAAGAATTTCAATCTTATTCAGTCCTTTCCAGATGGGTATCGTGCACGATTGTTGTTGCCAGTTTTAGAGAAAACCACAGAATGGAAAGCTGAAATATTGTTTGACAAGAGTATCACTACATTTGATACAGCAGATGGAAACCTAGAAGGCGGTAAGAAGAGTGGGGTCCAGTTCAACGTCACAAATTATCGTCACAATGGCAATTTGAACCTTGGTTCCACATTTCAGCTGGAATTCATTGTGCATTATCCTCGAAATTTTGTCCCTGTACCCAAGATCCAGAAGATTCAATTTGGAAAGTTTAGTTGTCGGGCTGAAGAAACAACTAACACTGGAGGCTGTGTGTTGAATGACAATCTGCCAACCTGCTACTCTTTTGCAAAGAAGAATAATCAATGGCCTGATGGTTTTGCTGCTAAGTTGGAACTCCCTATCAAGAAGAGCGTCCAGTCTTGGACTTTGTTGTTGATTTTCAACAAACCGATCCGGGTTCTTAACTTTCCGGACGGACAAATTGTGGCAACAAGAAACAGCACTGAATTCACCATTAAGAATAGAGACTACAATGGAAAACTGTCAAACGGGAAAACAGTTAGTTTTGACTTTACTGTCCACTATGCCCGAGGCCAAAAGAATACAAATCTTGTTGCCGTTATATTTGATCCAGTCCAGTTCATCTGCGTTGCTACAGAATTTAAGAAAACACTTGTTGATAGATACCGGAAGGCACAAGAAAATGAAAATCAAATTGTCCCACTTGGCGCTGATTGGCTAGCAAGCTGCAAGGAAACAGTCCCAGAATGCACCAAAATGTTTCTTATCCGAGACTTTTGGCCTGATGGTGTGAGAGGTTTCTTAAGAATACCGGTGAAAGAGAATGTGAATGGCTGGAATGTTACATTATTCTTTGATCCAAAGATAACGACACTGGATGTGAACCAAGGAGACAAAGTGATGTCACGTGAAAGTGTGTATTTTGTTGTGCGAAACCACAGTTATAATGCGCGCCTTTCTGCGGGAAGCATTTTTAATTTTGAAATTACCATACATTTTCCGCGTGATAAAAGGCCAAGGCCTCAGCTGACTATTGCCAAGTTTCGGAATGAAGTGATTTGTGAAAATACCGATAACGACTGTGCAGACTGAAGCAAGAGAGGACAGCACAAAAATAATGATGTATTACAGTATGCTATAGTTGATAAAGTAGAAATATGATGAAGTAATATGATAAATGTGATAAACATGCTAAAATATTATTCAAATAAGTTACAGAAAATACAGTGTCAACTTATCATGTTCACCTCCACTCCCTTGGAAACTCTTATTGGGTACTTTTACAAAGAGTTTAAACAATGCTACTGGAAACATAAGAAATAACCATTTATTTCGCATGGGTGGTAGCAAAAGTAGGTACAGGGAAGCCATGCTAATCATTGATGACAAAAGATTTTGTGTGTTGCGGTCAATATCCTTGAACATTAACGGAGTGGTGCGGCATGTTCCACTCAAAATGCATGGCCTTGTTCTATTTAGCTACGTTTTGGTCGTTTATTCAGTGAAATATGGCTACAGGACATATCTGCAAGATCCTTTTCTTGATTTTTCTCATTGAGATCTCATAGAGATGTCTTATAACATTACATTTGTTAACAAAAGAAGAAAAATATTGTTTACAGTTAAGGAATCGTAAAACCCTCAAATAACGCAGTTGCAATCCCAGTGCATTGTTCACGCATGAATTCTGTATACAAGATTCAAAGAAACTATTTATAATTTAGTATACTATTTATAATACTAGAATGAATAAGAAGGATGGTAACTATTCGTTTCGCTACTTTGTTATTTGGTAGATGAGCAACTTAGACCCTTGACCTATCGATGCTTGTCTATTTTCAAACAATTGTTATTGGCATAGGCCATTTCTAGAAGTAGCTCTTTGGTGGATAATTTTTTCACATTAGAAATGGATTTTGAAGCTGAAATAGTAAAACAACCGAAATTAACCGGCAAAATAAGAGGAAAGTACGAAATGTCGACAAAAAAATTTTATACTCCCTTGACAAAAAAATTATGCCAGCACGCACTTACAGTGCCGTAATAGATTCAGTCCTCTTTCAACTTGCTTTAATAACATGCACGAGTCACGTGAAATATATTCAAAACTAACTGTCAAAAAGAATACCAGGCAACGACCACAGATAACAATAGAAAAGTGCAGAAAAGCAAGAAATGAGAGTATGCCGATGAACAATACGCTGAGAAGAAAAAACTCTGGTTCATCGCTTGAAGCTACAACAGAGGCTGCAAGAATAGCACAATATATTTTTGGGGACTATAGTAGGCTACAAGGTGAGTGAAGCTCATGGTAAACAAAAATTAATCTTTTATAAAAGCTTCTCCGGTGCAACAATTGACTTTACGAGCAGTCATACAGGTCCTACCTCTAAAAAAACCGAAAAGCTATCATTCTCCACTGTGGAACGAATAATATGCGGAGCAGAAGTGCTACAGAAAAAATTGTCAACAAGCTTGCCACTGGACTAAAAGACAACGAGAGTACAGTTTATTTGTCAAGCATTGGACAAAGAGGTGACAAATGGGATGAAAAGGTAAACATACAAGTTCTTGTCTAGCTAAAAAATGCGACAATGAAAATCTTTTAAACCTGAGCATGCATTTAAATATAAACAAACTCAGCCTTAATCGTGAAAGAATTCATACTCTAGCCAACAATGTTTGTATCATTTAGGATTTTGACTAAAAAATGCTGTTGATCTGGGTAGCAATAGTCAAACTCCTATTATCCAATGACATCCCTAGCGATACTAACGATAGGTTTGAATATATAACATGTTGGGAACGTGAATCGCCTCATCACTTTTTCATGTGTAAACTCAATTAGGAATAAACCCCAACCCCTCAGTGATTTTATCTCACAAAACATAGATATTTTGGTAGTTGCTGGCGCAAAACTAGATTGGTCTCTTCCAAAATAACCGTTCTTTGTTGATGGATGCTCTTCCCCACTTAGATTACATACAAATCAAAATGGCGGGGACTTTTAGTTTACATTCGCAATGGGATAACTAGCTACACATCAACTCATGTCTTTTAAGTTCACCAATGGAATGAGCGTCTAAAATGGGACGATAATTAATAAATGAAATAATTGATAATTAATAAAATAAAAGAAATGATTAATAAAAGAAATGGGACTGTACGCATTAAAATTAAAGGGAATTTTTGAAACAGACTCATAACAAGGCCCTGATTCATACATGTATGGGGATATGTGGACAAGTGCATAAATTTGATCGCTAGCTTTTAGGCAAAGTTAAGAAATATGACGGTGAAGGGAGAGTTCTCTACTGATAAGTAGTTTCTCTTCAGAGCTGTTAGGGACATCAGCATTTTCAATTTTAACAGAAGTCTGATCAACACATCTCTTCCCAATAACCAAGAGATGACATTTGTCTCCATTTATTTTTATGCAGTCGGAGAAACATCCTAAGGCTATATTGGAACCTTTTTCAAGTTTGTTATGTGGTCTAAGCTTAATTGCCACCATGGACTGTAATATCATCTTCATAGTTACCATCATTTGAGTTTTGAATGAAAATAAATAAGTCCCTATCTATTGCTATGTTAAATATATAACATGGGACCATATAACATATAACATGGGATATATAAATATACAACATAGGACCTAAAACGGACCTCTGAGGAGCACCACATGCTACATCTTTTCAAGAACTGATTAACTCTACTCTCTATTTACTGCATGGAAGATCGTTGTGGACGTGTGTCAATGCGTCGTATGTAGCACCATAGTTTAAAATTATAATACAATCAAATGCCTTGGAGAGATAGTATCAATACGGCCTTAGCCTTATCACCTAATTAAAGTCTTATTCAAGGATGAATTGAGCACTGTAAGCATGTCTGAAACCGCACAGGATCGAGGGTAAAAATGATGTATAAAAACCTTTTGCTGATCCGTTATTCTTTCAAACAGAGAAGCAAATTCAGCAAAGACAGAGAAATTGAATAATTATCGAATTCACTGAAACTTGCTGTGAAGCTACGATATCTTGCTTCTAGGGAGTCACAAACGTTTACTTTGTTTGTTTGAGAAGTTTAGGGGTGCAAAATGAAGGGATTCAAATTGACGTCTTGTCATTGATAATAATACATGTGAACATCTTTATAATCTCTATCTTCTTTTCATGCATATGATGAACATTTCTGATATCCTAATCCTAATCTTTAATACGAAGCTTAGCATAAAATGATTTTCCATTCCATCGTTACGGAAAGTAACAGAAGCAACCTTACCTGATAGAAAAATGACATGAGTGTAAATGCAATTAAATTAGTCCATAATAATAACATTATGAATGGGCAAAAATAAAACTCTGTAAAAATAAGGCTAGAAGAATAGAAGAAATTATTTCTGCCTGCCAAAACAGTAATTTTCAGTACTGTTTTATTAAGCACACTGATCAAAATTGGACTAGAATGTGAGAAAACTAAACCTTTTAAAATGTTTTTCATTTGATTTAAACATGAAAAAGCTTTTTAGTAAAACAGTATCATATTTTAGTAAGAAAGAGAACAAAGAACAGCAGATAAAGGGCAGCAGACAGAAAGCAGAGGACAGAGAGCAGAGAACAGAGAGCAGAGGACAAAGAGAAAAGAGAAGAGAGAAAAGAGAAAAAATCAGAGGAAGAGAGAACAGGGGACAGAACATAGAACATAGTCAACAAAGATGTATGTTTCAATTTACTGATCTATTTTCAACAACATATTTTTATCAGAACATTTTATAAGCATGAAAAATAAATTGTTTAACAAAACTGAAGAATAATACATATACCATAACCAAACAATTCAGAGCATTAAATGATTGTCAAAAGCAATATTCAGCTAATCCAAAAACTGATAAACAAAAATGTGATTGTTACAAAAATCACAAATCATATTTCCATTACCTCAGTGATCTTTGGTGAATATTTTTATTCATTTATGTTTTATTTAAGATTACAAACATGCAGCCAATGCATGCAGCAATATGGTGACAAAATTTACAACTTTTCCATGCTATTTTGTTTTAATTTGGTTTTTTGAACTTATATTAACGGATTTCAAAATCTATAATAAATTATCTACATAAAAAAGAAACAAATGGCATACTTAGTTTTTGGAATATTTAAACAATTTATGAATCCTGCAAGTGACAGAATTTGCAAGCTGCAAGTGACATATTATTCCATACTTATCATATTATTTAGGGAGCAGCTAAATCAAAGGGGGTTTTTTCTCTTGCACTTTTTTGTGAAACATTTTTATCTGGCCTGAATGTGCAGTAAGAGTTTCTCAATGGACCACCCAATAAATAAGTTGGACACCCCTGTACAAGGGAGAAGGTTTTAATGGCCTGGAATAATGCATAGCCTGCATAACCTCCTAGCAAACTGATACACATTAGATGTTACTGTAAGAGGTGCAAACTGCACAAAATGTGACACATTTGATAAACAGAGTTGGCTAAGAACAAGGTTATATTGACAGTTTTATATTGGTTTTTTCAATTCCCAAAGAAAATAGAAAATATTGGGAAGACTCCCCTCTTTAAGCAGCTATATCCATTTGACAATAAGTTTCTGTGGTTTGGCCTAGCTTGCAGCAATCTGCTCTATGATGTTCTTGAAAGCTTCAGATAAAGGACCATATCTTTTACGCCACATAAACTCTTGAAGTATAAGCTTTACAGGAGTGTGATTTTCATCTGCTTTTATAGCCTTTTTAGCACAAGACATGAAAGACATGACACAATTTGTGTGCAATTCAGGTACAGTGTCTGCATCAGTGTCTAAGGCCCTTTTCCTTGATACAACTGAGTGTTTATAGCCCATCAACCCCAGGGTGTTGTAGGCCTCATCAGGGTCGGAGTACACAATAGATCCTGGTTGTACCAAACGCTGCATTATTTCCACTAAAGTATCTGCCCTCCTATTATCTACAAGCTCGATAAAGCCCACTTTTCGTTCTCGTTCGTACATCCCAAAGGCCCACTGCTCTTCTTTTCCTTTTTGCTTCTTAACAATAATAGACAGCCTTATCTCCACTGTCCGTCCTGGTCCACCTAACAGTTGACCACCAGCTTCAAGCCTGGTGAGCTTTTTGGCACATTCTCCCCTGAGCCAGTTGAACCATTCAACAACTGTTTCCTCTGAAACCCCGGCAACGGAACTTGCAGACGACGGAGACATTTCGACTGACCATAGGTAAATAATTAAAATGATAATTTGCAGTGACAAATCTGAATTGGAAAAAAAACTATTACATCTGATTGATTGGGACGTAAGGCATTGACATTGCCACTGGAAGTGGTCGTTTCTGTTTGCACATGGGACAATCTTCATGGGCCTTCCACAATTACTTCGACGACAGATTACTTTTTCCTTCAAAATATGGTGATTCTGCAGCCATTCAAGTAGCTGAGCTTCTTTCCCAGGCAATAGGATCCGGAATAATTCTTCTAATGACATTTCGGTCGATTAATTTCAATTTTGTGTTCCTCGATCTCTCGGGGAATTCTCTGCTGTGTACATTCACCTGCAATGCAGTTGTTGTAGTGGCACAGAACTAAGGCCCCGTTTACACGAGAGAAAAAGGAACGGATCCAAAAGATCCGGACCTTTTAGGTACGATATGGGTACGATCCACAAGCGTTTACACGAGATCGGATCCTAAACTATAAAGCGTTTACACGGGAACGGACCAAAATCGAATCGCTTTTTTTAAGCATGCGCAATGACAAGGTAAAATGCAAAATGAAAAAAACTTAGAGACTGTTAGGTCGAAATACGAAGACATTCTCCTTCAATTTATCGAGGTCTATCTAGAAATAACAACAGAGAACTTTCCAAATACCCAGGATAAAAAAAAAATAACAAAAGAAAAGGTGAAAAAAATTAAACCATGATGAAGACAGGGTTCAGAAAGGCTTTCGACTGTGGAAGAAAGAGCGGGGGTGGGAGAGTAATTTCTTTGTTGTATGATGAGTGCTGCGTACAATTGAAATGGCCTCCACTGACCCCAGCAACAGTCTCGTTTTACTGCCGTGCCTTTGCGGATCCGTATCTTCCTGTTTACACGGCGCCGATGAAGGTACGGATCCAAATGGATTCGCTTTCGAATCGTATCCAAAAAGGTACGGATCTCTCCCAGAAAAGATACGGATCCTACCGTGCCCGTGTAAACGCAAGGCCTATCGTAGCCAGTTTGGGCACGGATCTATGCGGATCCGTTCCCGTGTAAACGGGGCCTAACTCTCCTAGGTTCCCTCTCGTATAGACGAATAATATCCGTTTGCAAAGTTTCGATTTCCTTTCAAACGAGGACCGAGACAATTTTCCAATTTCAAATATGATAGCCATACTTTTTGTAAAGAGGAAAAAGTCGTTAAATTATCATGAAAAATTGCCTATAGCAAAACTGTCCCTTTTTCAAACTATTTCATTTAGGGAATTCTATTTCATGGCAAATTAAGAGGGTAATTAGGTCCATTTTTACAGGTTGTGTGTATTCTGTAAAAAAGAGAGCGTTAAAATTGCCAATTCTTACATTGATAAATTTCTGCTTAGAACATTCATCTTGCATCCATCATTTTATTAAAGTACATTTAAAGCATTCTCAATAATATTTTACCTTTAGCAAAGAGGTTGGTAGTGAAATCCATTTTTCAGGTCGTATGACCCCCATCGATATGTAACCCTAACCCTTTGCAAAGAATTAAATGTTCGCATGCATCAGGCATCTATCATTTTAGAAAGATGGTATTTAAGGTATTTATTTATACTTCCAGCAAAAAGAATGGTAGTTAAGACCATCTTAGCAGGTCGTACAATTTTTGTCAAAAGGAAAGCTTTTGCAAATAGGGAAAATGATCAAGCTTTAGCAGGATGTCTTTCTTCTTGAAATATGGACATTGCATCTTAATACTTTCTTAAATTGCATTTATGGCATTTAATGAAGTTTTACTTATACTTCTAGCAAAAACATTTGGGGTTAGGATCATTTTCGGAGATAGTATAATATTTGTAAAAAGGTAAGCATATAGTCTTATTAAAATAATCAATCTTTAGCAGGATGTCCTTATTCTGAAAATAAGGACTTTCATCTTAATATTTGTTACATTGCATTTAGGATATTTATTTAACGTTTTCTTAACAGAAAGTTCAAACAAAAAGAATTGTAGTTTGGAGAATTTTTGCAGGTCGTTTTTTTATTATCAAAAGGCAAGCCTATAGTCTTAGCAACAGTGCAAATAGATATTTTCTTCATAAAACATGCACTTGACCTCCATCTTTCTAGCTAGATTTCAATTAAGGCATTTATTTAACGTTTTATTTATGCTTCTAGAAGAGAAATTTGGGGTTAGGTCTATTTTTCAAAATAGTATAATTCTCGTCAAAAGGAAAGATCATATGCCTTAAGGGAATTATCCATTCTCAGCAGGATATCTTTCTTCTGAAAATAAGATCTTTATCTTAATTTTTCGTTTGAGTGTATTTAAGGCATCTATTTCACGTTTTTTGATAACTCAAACGAAAAGAATGGTAGTTTCGAGAATTTTTGCAAGTTGTTATATTTTCATCAAAAACTAAGCCTACAGCCTTAGCAAAATTGTCAAAAATTACAAAAATGTGTTTCTTAATAAAACATGCATTTGGTATCCATTATTGTAGCTACATTTGATTTAAGGCATTTATTTCACGTTTTCTTTAATTCTAAGAAAAATATTAGTGGTTGCAAACATTTTCGGAAATCGTATAATTTTCGTCAAAAGCCAAGCCTATAGCCTAACAAAACAGGCAAACTTTAGAAGAATGTCTTTCTCTGAAAAAAAGGACTTTCATCTTAATGTCTTGTTAGATTGCATTTAGGGCATTTGTTTAATCACGTTTTTATACTTCAAGGAAAAAGAATGCTAGATGAAAACATTTTCGGAGATCGTATAATTTTCGTCAAAAGACAAGCCTATAGCCTTACAAAACAGACAATCTTTAGCAGAATGTCTTTCTTTTGAAAATAAGGACTTTCATCTTAATGTCTTGTTAGATTGCATTGAGGGCATTTATTTAATCACGTTTTTATACTTCTAAAAAAAGAAAGCTAGTTGGAAACATTTTCGGAGATTGTATATTTTTCGTCAAAAGGTAAGCCTATAACCTTGGGAAAATTATCAATCTTCAGCAGGATGCCTTTCTTTTGAAAATTGGGACTTGCAACTTAATTTTTTGTTTCAGTGCATTTGTTGTATCTATTTGATGTTATTAATTACTCAAGCAAAGCAGATTGATAGTTTGGAGAATTTTCGCAGGTCGTTTTTTTATTAAAAGAATGCAAGCTTATGGTCTTTGCAAAATTGGCAAATTTTACATGGAAGATTGTCTTTATAAAACATAAACTTGCCCTCCATTCCTAAAGCTGGATTTGTTTTATGGCTTTATTTTCACGGCTTCTCTGCCTCTAGAAAAAACATTTGTGCTAGAACCATTTTCGTAGTTCGTATAATTTTTATTAAAAGACAAGCCTATGGCCTTAGAAAAATTGGCCAATTTCACATGGATGTTTATCTTTAAAAGACATGTACTTAAACTCAATCTTTCAAGCTAGATTTATTTTAATGCTTTATTTTTACGCCTTCTCTACCTCTAGCAAAGAAATTCGAGCTAGGACCATTTTCCTAGTTCGTATAATTTTTATTAAAAGGCAGGCCTATGGCCTTAGCAAAATTGGCCAATTTCACATGGATGTTTATCTTTAAAAGACATGTACTTACACTCAATCTTTCAAGCTAGATTTATTTTAAGGCTTTATTTTCACGCCTTCTCTACCTCTAGCAAAGAAATTCGAGCTAGGACCATTTTCCTAGTTCGTATAATTTTTATTAAAAGGCAGGCCTATGGCCTTAGCAAAATTGGCCAATTTCACATGGATGTTTATCTTTAAAAGACATGTACTTACCTTCAATCTTTCAAGCTAGATTTATTTTAAGGCTTTCTTTTCAAGCCTTCTCTACCTCTAGCAAAGGGATTTGAGCTAGGACCATTTTCATAGTTCGTATAATTTTTATTAAAAGGCAAGCCTATGGCATAAGCAAAGTCGCAAGTTTCATATAAACATTTTTCTTTGTAGAAGATGCACTTCCCTTCATATTTCTAGCTAGATTTACTTTAAAGCATTTATTTAGTGTTTCATTCATATTTCTAGCAAAGGGGTTTGGGGTTAGGACCATTTTCGTGTAGGGTATAATTATTGCCAAAAGCTAAGCCTTTAGCCTTGCAAAAACAAGCTATCTTTAGCAGAATGTTTTTCTTCTGAAAATAAGGACTTTCATCTCAATGTCTTGTTAGATTGCATTGAGGGCATTCATTTAATCACGTTTTTATACTTAGGAAAAAAATGCTATTTGGAAACATTTTCGGAAGTCGTATAATTTTCATCAAAAGGTAAGCCTATAACCTTGGGAAAATTATCAATCTTCAGCAGGATGCCTTTCTATAAAAAATTGGGACTTTCAGTTTAATTTTTTGCTTTAGTGCATTAATTTTATTTTTTTGACGTTTTTTATATCTCAAGCAAAACAGATTGATAATTTGGAGAATTTTCGCAGGTCGTTTAATTTTTATTAAAAGGCAGGCCTATGGCCTGAGCAAAATTGGCCAATTTCACATGGATGTTTATCTTTAAAAGACATGTACTTACACTCAATCTTTCAAGCTAGATTTATTTAAAGGCTTTATTTTCACGCCTTCTCTACCTCTAGCAAAGAAATTCGAGCTAGGACCATTTTCCTAGTTCGTATAATTTTTATTAAAAGGCAGGCCTATGGCCTTAGCAAAATTGGCCAATTTCACATGGATGTTTATCTTTAAAAGACATGTACTTACTTTCAATCTTTCAAGCTAGATTTCTTTTTTGGCTTTCTTTTCAAGCCTTTTCTACCTCTAGCAAAGAGATTTGAGCTAGGACCATTTTCGTAGTTCGTATAATTTTTATTAAAAGGCAAGCCTATGGCCTTAGCAAAATTGGCCAATTTCACATGGATGTTTATCTTTAAAAGACATGTACTTACCCTCAATCTTTCAAGCTAGATTTATTTTAAGGCTTTATTTTCACGCCTTCTCTACCTCTAGCAAAGAGATTTGAGCTACGACCATTTTCGTAGTTCGTATAATTTTTATTAAAAGGCAAGCCTATGGCATAAGCAAAGTGGCAAGTTTCACATAAACATTTTTCTTTGTAGAACATGCACTTCCCTTCATCTTTCTAGCTAGATTCACTTTGAAGCATTTATTTAATGTTTCATTCATATTTCTAGCAAAGAGGTTTAGGGTTAGGAACATATTCGTGTTCGGTATAATTTTTGCCAAAAGCCAAGCCTATAGCCTTGCAAAAACAAGCAATCTTTAGCAGAATGTCTTTCTTTTGAAAATAAGGACTTTCATCTCAATGTCTTGTTAGATTGCATTGAGGGCATTTATTTAATCATGTTTTTATACTTCTAGCAAAAAGAAAGCTAGTTGGAAACATTTTCGGAGATGGTATCTTTTTCGTCAAAAGGTAAGCCTATAACCTTGGGAAAATTATCAATCTTCAGCAGGATGCCTTTATTTAGAAAATTGGGACTTGCAGCTTAATTTTTTGTTTGGGTGCATTTATTGTATATATTTGATGTTATTAATTACTCAAGCAAAACAGATTTTTTAGTTTGGAGAATTTTCGCAGGTCGTTTTATTTTGATTAAAAGAGAAGCCTATGGCCTTAGCAAAATTGGCAAATTTCACATGGATGTTTATCTTTAAAAGACATGTACTTACCCTCAATCTTTCAAGCTAAATTTATTTTAAGGCTTTATTTTCACGCCTTCTCTACCTCTAGCAAAGAGATTTGAGCTAGGACCATTTTCGTAGTTCGTATAATTTTTATTAAAAGGCAAGCCTATGGCCTTCGTTCAAGCTAGATTCATTTTAAGGCTTTATTTTCACGCCTTCTCTACCTCTAGCAAAGAGATTTGAGCTAGGACCATTTCCGTAGTTCTTTTAATTTTTATTAGAAGGCAAGCCTATGGCCTTAGCAAAATTGGTCCATTTCACATGGATGTTTATCTTTAAAAGACATGTACTTACCCTCAATCTTTCAAGCTAGATTTATTTTAAGGCTTTATTTTCACGCCTTCTCTACCTCTAGCAAAGAGATTTGAGCTAGGACCATTTTCGTAGTTCGTATAATTTTTATAAAAAGGCAAGCCTATAGCCTAAGCATAGTGGCAAGTTTCACATAACCATTTTTTTGTAGAACATGCACTTCCCCTTCATCTTTCTAGCTAGATATACTTTGAAGCATTTATTTAGTGTTTCATTCATATTTCTAGCAAAGGGGTTTCGGGTTAGGACCATTTTCGTGTAGGGTACAATTTTTGTCAAAAGCCAAGCCTATAGCCTTGCAAATACAAGCAATCTTTAGCAGAATGTCTTTCTTTTGAAAATAAGGACTTTCATCTCAATGTCTTATTAGATTGCATTGAGGGCATTTATTTAATCACGTTTTTATACTTCTAGGATAAAGAATGACATTTTCGGAGATGGCATAATTTTCATCAAAAGGTAAGCCTATAACCTTGGCAAAATTATTAATCTTCAGCTGGATGCCTTTTTTTAAAAAATTGGGACTTGCAATTTAATTTTTTATTTGAGTGCATTTAGGGCACCTGTTTGACGTTTTTTCTAACTCAAGCCAAAAAGATTGATAGTTTGGAGAATTTTCGCAGGTCGTTTTATTTTTATCAAAAGGCAAGCTTATGGCCTTAGCGAAATTGGCAAACTTCACATGGATGTTTGTTTTTATAAAACATAGACTTGCCCTGCTACTTTAAAGCTAGATTTATTATAAGGCTTTATTTTCACGCCTTCTCTACCTCTAGCAAAGAGATTGGAGCTAGGACCATTTTCGTAGTTCGTATAATTTTCATCAAAAGCCAAGCCTATAGCCTGAACAAAGTGGCAAATTTCACATAAACAATTTACTCTGTAGAACATGCACTTCCCCTTAATCTTTCGAGCTAGATTTACTTTAAAGCATTTATTTAATGTTTCATTCATACTTCTAGAAAAGAGGTTTGGGGTTAGGACCATTTCCGTAGTTCGTATAATTTTCATCAAAAGACAAGCCTTTATCCTGCCAAAAAAAGTAATCTTTAGAAAAATGTCTTTTTCTGAAAATAAAGACTTTCATCTTAATGTCTTGTTAGATTGCATTAAGGGCATTTGTTTAATCACGCTTATATACTTCTAGGAAAAAGAATGCTAGTTGGAAACATTTTCGGAGATGGTATATTTTTCATCAAAAGGTAAGCCTTTAACCTTGGCAAAATTATCAATCTTCAGCAGGATACCTTTTATTAGAAAATTGGGACTTGCAACTTAATTTTTTGTTTGAGTGCATTTATTGTATCTATTTGATGCTATTAATTAGTCAAGCAAAACAGGTTGATAATTTGGAGAATTTCTGCAGTTCCTTTAATTTTGATTAAAAGGGAAGCCTATGGCCTTAGCAAAATTGGCAAACTTCACATGGATGTTTGTCTTTATAAAGCATGTACTTACCCTCAATCTTTCAAGCTAGATTTATTTTAAGGCTTTATTTTCACGCCTTCTCTACCTCTAGCAAAGAGATTTGAGCTAGGACCATTTTCGTAGTTCGTATAATTTTTATTAAAAGGCAAGCCTATGGCCTTAGCAAAATTGGCCAATTTCACATGGATGTTTATCTTTAAAAGACATGTACTTACCCTCAATCTTTCAAGCTAAATTCATTTTAAGGCTTTATTTTCACGCCTTCTCTACCTCTAGCAAAGAGATTTGAGCTACGACCATTTTCGTAGTTCGTATAATTTTTATTAAAAGGCAAGCCTATGGCATAAGCAAAGTGGCAAGTTTCACATAAACATTTTTCTTTGTAGAAAATGCACTTCCCTTCATCTTTCTAGCTAGATTCACTTTAAAGCATTTATTTAATGTTGCATTCATATTTCTAGCAAAGAGGTTTAGGGTTAGGAACATATTCGTGTTCGGTATAATTTTTGCCAAAAGCCAAGCCTATAGCCTTGCAAAAACAAGCAATCTTTAGCAGAATGTCTTTCTTTTGAAAATAAGGACTTTCATCTCAATGTCTTGTTAGATTGCATTGAGGGCATTTATTTAATCATGTTTTTATACTTCTAGCAAAAAGAAAGCTAGTTGGAAACATTTTCGGAGATGGTATCTTTTTCGTCAAAAGGTAAGCCTATAACCTTGGGAAAATTATCAATCTTCAGCAGGATGCCTTTATTTAGAAAATTGGGACTTGCAGCTTAATTTTTTGTTTGAGTGCATTTATTGTATATATTTGATGTTATTAATTACTCAAGCAAAACAGATTTTTTAGTTTGGAGAATTTTCGCAGGTCGTTTTATTTTGATTAAAAGAGAAGCCTATGGCCTTAGCAAAATTGGCAAATTTCACATGGATGTTTATCTTTAAAAGACATGTACTTACCCTCAATCTTTCAAGCTAAATTTATTTTAAGGCTTTATTTTCACGCCTTCTCTACCTCTAGCAAAGAGATTTGAGCTAGGACCATTTTCGTAGTTGGTATAATTTTTATTAAAAGGCAAGCCTATGGCCTTCGTTCAAGCTAGATTCATTTTAAGGCTTTATTTTCACGCCTTCTCTACCTCTAGCAAAGAGATTTGAGCTAGGACCATTTCCGTAGTTCTTTTAATTTTTATTAGAAGGCAAGCCTATGGCCTTAGCAAAATTGGCCAATTTCACATGGATGTTTATCTTTAAAAGACATGTACTTACCCTCAATCTTTCAAGCTAGATTTATTTTAAGGCTTTATTTTCACGCCTTCTCTACCTCTAGCAAAGAGATTTGAGCTAGGACCATTTTCGTAGTTCGTATAATTTTTATAAAAAGGCAAGCCTATAGCCTAAGCATAGTGGCAAGTTTCACATAACCATTTTTTTGTAGAACATGCACTTCCCCTTCATCTTTCTAGCTAGATATACTTTGAAGCATTTATTTAGTGTTTCATTCATATTTCTAGCAAAGGGGTTTCGGGTTAGGACCATTTTCGTGTAGGGTACAATTTTTGTCAAAAGCCAAGCCTATAGCCTTGCAAATACAAGCAATCTTTAGCAGAATGTCTTTCTTTTGAAAATAAGGACTTTCATCTCAATGTCTTATTAGATTGCATTGAGGGCATTTATTTAATCACGTTTTTATACTTCTAGGATAAAGAATGACATTTTCGGAGATGGCATAATTTTCATCAAAAGGTAAGCCTATAACCTTGGCAAAATTATTAATCTTCAGCTGGATGCCTTTTTTTAAAAAATTGGGACTTGCAATTTAATTTTTTATTTGAGTGCATTTAGGGCACCTGTTTGACGTTTTTTCTAACTCAAGCCAAAAAGATTGATAGTTTGGAGAATTTTCGCAGGTCGTTTTATTTTTATCAAAAGGCAAGCTTATGGCCTTAGCGAAATTGGCAAACTTCACATGGATGTTTGTTTTTATAAAACATAGACTTGCCCTGCTACTTTAAAGCTAGATTTATTATAAGGCTTTATTTTCACGCCTTCTCTACCTCTAGCAAAGAGATTGGAGCTAGGACCATTTTCGTAGTTCGTATAATTTTTATTAAAAGGCAAGCCTATGGCCTTAGCAAAATTGGCCAATTTCACATGGATGTTTATCTTTAAAAGACATGTACTTACCCTCAATCTTTCAAGCTAAATTTATTTTAAGGCTTTATTTTCACGCCTTCTCTACCTCTAGCAAAGAGATTTGAGCTACGACCATTTTCGTAGTTCGTATAATTTTTATTAAAAGGCAAGCCTATGGCATAAGCAAAGTGGCAAGTTTCACATAGACATTTTTCTTCGTAGAACATGCACTTCCCTTCATCTTTCTAGCTAGATTTACTTTAAAGCATTTATTTAATGTTTCATTCATACTTCTAGAAAAGAGGTTTGGGGTTAGGACCATTTCCGTAGTTCGTATAATTTTCATCAAAAGACAAGCCTTTATCCTGCCAAAAACAAGTAATCTTTAGAAAAATGTCTTTTTCTGAAAATAAAGACTTTCATCTTAATGTCTTGTTAGATTGCATTGAGGGCATTTATTTAATCATGTTTTTATACTTCTAGCAAAAAGAAAGCTAGTTGGAAACATTTTCGAAGGTCGTATAATTTTCATCAAAAGGTAAGCCTATAACCTTGGGAAAATAATCAATCTTCAGCAGGATGCCTTTCTTTAGAAAATTGGGACTTGCAACTTAATTTTTTCTTTGAGTGCATATGTTGTATATATTTGATGTTATTAATTACTCAAGCAAAACAGATTGATAGTTTGGAGAATTTCGCAGGTCGTTTAATTTTTATTAAAAGGCAAGCCTATGGCCTTAGCAGAATTGGCAAATTTCACATGGATGTTTATCTTTAAAAGACATGTACTTACCCTCAATCTTTCAAGCTAAATTCATTTTAAGGCTTTATTTTCACGCCTTCTCTACCTCTAGCAAAGAGATTTGAGCTAGTACCATTTCCGTAGTTCGTATAATTTTTATTAGAAGGCAAGCCTATGGCCTTAGCAAAATTGGCAAATTTCACATGGATGTTTATCTTTAAAAGACATGTATTTACCCTCACTCTTTCAAGCTATATTTATTTTAAGGCTTTATTTTCACGCCTTCTCTACCTCTAGCAAAGAGATTTGAGCTAGGACCATTTTCGTAGTTCGTATAATTTTTATTAAAAGGCAAGCCTATGGCCTTAGCAAAATTGGCCAATTTCACATGGATGTTTATCTTTAAAAGACATGTACTTACCCTCAATCTTTCAAGCTAAATTCATTTTAAGGCTTTATTTTCACGCCTTCTCTACCTCTAGCAAAGAGATTTGAGCTACGACCATTTTCGTAGTTCGTATAATTTTTATTAAAAGGCAAGCCTATGGCATAAGCAAAGTGGCAAGTTTCACATAGACATTTTTCTTCGTAGAACATGCACTTCCCTTCATCTTTCTAGCTAGATTTACTTTAAAGCATTTATTTAATGTTTCATTCATACTTCTAGAAAAGAGGTTTGGGGTTAGGACCATTTCCGTAGTTCGTATAATTTTCATCAAAAGACAAGCCTTTATCCTGCCAAAAACAAGTAATCTTTAGAAAAATGTCTTTTTCTGAAAATAAAGACTTTCATCTTAATGTCTTGTTAGATTGCATTGAGGGCATTTATTTAATCATGTTTTTATACTTCTAGCAAAAAGAAAGCTAGTTGGAAACATTTTCGGAGATGGTATCTTTTTCGTCAAAAGGTAAGCCTATAACCTTGGGAAAATTATCAATCTTCAGCAGGATGCCTTTATTTAGAAAATTGGGACTTGCAGCTTAATTTTTTGTTTGAGTGCATTTATTGTATCTATTTGATGTTATTAATTACTCAAGCAAAGCAGATTGATAGTTTGGAGAATTTTCGCAGGTCGTTTTTTTATTAAAAGAATGCAAGCTTATGGTCTTTGCAAAATTGGCAAATTTTACATGGAAGATTGTCTTTATAAAACATAAACTTGCCCTCCATTCCTAAAGCTGGATTTGTTTTATGGCTTTATTTTCACGGCTTCTCTGCCTCTAGAAAAAACATTTGTGCTAGAACCATTTTCGTAGTTCGTATAATTTTTATTAAAAGACAAGCCTATGGCCTTAGAAAAATTGGCCAATTTCACATGGATGTTTATCTTTAAAAGACATGTACTTAAACTCAATCTTTCAAGCTAGATTTATTTTAATGCTTTATTTTTACGCCTTCTCTACCTCTAGCAAAGAAATTCGAGCTAGGACCATTTTCCTAGTTCGTATAATTTTTATTAAAAGGCAGGCCTATGGCCTTAGCAAAATTGGCCAATTTCACATGGATGTTTATCTTTAAAAGACATGTACTTACACTCAATCTTTCAAGCTAGATTTATTTTAAGGCTTTATTTTCACGCCTTCTCTACCTCTAGCAAAGAAATTCGAGCTAGGACCATTTTCCTAGTTCGTATAATTTTTATTAAAAGGCAGGCCTATGGCCTTAGCAAAATTGGCCAATTTCACATGGATGTTTATCTTTAAAAGACATGTACTTACCTTCAATCTTTCAAGCTAGATTTATTTTGGCTTTCTTTTCAAGCCTTCTCTACCTCTAGCAAAGGGATTTGAGCTAGGACCATTTTCATAGTTCGTATAATTTTTATTAAAAGGCAAGCCTATGGCATAAGCAAAGTCGCAAGTTTCATATAAACATTTTTCTTTGTAGAAGATGCACTTCCCTTCATATTTCTAGCTAGATTTACTTTAAAGCATTTATTTAGTGTTTCATTCATATTTCTAGCAAAGGGGTTTGGGGTTAGGACCATTTTCGTGTAGGGTATAATTATTGCCAAAAGCTAAGCCTTTAGCCTTGCAAAAACAAGCTATCTTTAGCAGAATGTTTTTCTTCTGAAAATAAGGACTTTCATCTCAATGTCTTGTTAGATTGCATTGAGGGCATTCATTTAATCACGTTTTTATACTTAGGAAAAAAATGCTATTTGGAAACATTTTCGGAAGTCGTATAATTTTCATCAAAAGGTAAGCCTATAACCTTGGGAAAATTATCAATCTTCAGCAGGATGCCTTTCTATAAAAAATTGGGACTTTCAGTTTAATTTTTTGCTTTAGTGCATTAGTTGTATTTATTTGACGTTTTTTATATCTCAAGCAAAACAGATTAATAATTTGGAGAATTTTCGCAGGTCGTTTAATTTTTATTAAAAGGCAGGCCTATGGCCTGAGCAAAATTGGCCAATTTCACATGGATGTTTATCTTTAAAAGACATGTACTTACACTCAATCTTTCAAGCTAGATTTATTTTAAGGCTTTCTTTTCACGCCTTCTCTACCTTTAGCAAAGAGATTTGGGCTAGGACCATTTTCGTAGTTCGTATATCTTTTAATAAAAGGCAAGCCTATGGCCTTAGCTAAATTGGCCAATTTCACATGGATGTTTATCTTTAAAAGACATGTACTTACCATCAATCTTTCAAGCTAGATTTATTTTAAGGCTTTCTTTTCACGCCTTCTCTACCTCTAGCAAAGAGATTTGAGCTAGGACCATTTTCATAGTTCGTATAATTTTTATTAAAAGGCAAGCCTATGGCCTTAGCAAAATTGGCCAATTTCACATGGATGTTTATCTTTAAAAGACATGTACTTACACTCAATCTTTCAAGCTAGATTTATTTTTTGGCTTTCTTTTCACGCCTTCTCTACCTCTAGCAAAGAGATTTGAGCTAGGACCATTTTCGTAGTTCGTATAATTTTTATTAAAAGGCAAGCCTATGGCCTTAGCAAAATTGGCCAATTTCACATGGATGTTTATCTTTAAAAGACATGTACTTACTTTCAATCTTTCAAGCTAGATTTCTTTTTTGGCTTTCTTTTCAAGCCTTCTCTACCTCTAGCAAAGAGATTTGAGTTAGGACCATTTTCGTAGTTCGTATAATTTTTATTAAAAGGCAAGCCTATGGCATAAGCAAAGTGGCAAGTTTCATATAAACATTTTTCTTTGTAGAACATGCACTTCCCTTCATATTTCTAGCTAGATTTACTTTACAGCATTTATTTAGTGTTTCATTCATATTTCTAGCAAAGGGGTCTGGGGTTAGGACCATTTTCGTGTAGGGTATAATTATTGCCAAAAGCTAAGCCTTTAGCCTTGCAAAAACAAGCTATCTTTAGCAGAATGTTTTTCTTCTGAAAATAAGGACTTTCATCTCAATTGCTTGTTAGATTGCATTGAGGGCATTCATTTAATCACGTTTTTATACTTAGAAAAAAAATTCTATTTGGAAACATTTTCGGAAGTCGTATAACTTTCATCAAAAGATAAGCGTATAACCTTGGGAAAATTATCAATCTTCAGCAGGATGCCTTTCTATAAAAAATTGGGACTTTCAGTTTAATTTTTTGCTTTAGTGCATTAATTGTATTTATTTGACGTTTTTTATATCTCAAGCAAAACAGATTGATAATTTGGAGAATTTTCGCAAGTCGTTTAATTTTTATTAAAAGGCAGGCCTATAGCCTGAGCAAAATTGCCCAATTTCACATGGATGTTTATCTTTAAAAGACATGTACTTACACTCAATCTTTCAAGCTAGATTTATTTTAAGGCTTTATTTTCACGCCTTCTCTACCTCTAGCAAAGAAATTCGTGCTAGGACCATTTTCCTAGTTCGTATAATTTTTATTAAAAGGCAGGCCTATGGCCTTAGCAAAATTGGCCAATTTCACATGGATGTTTATCTTTAAAAGACATGTACTTACTTTCAATCTTTCAAGCTAGATTTCTTTTTTGGCTTTCTTTTCAAGCCTTCTCTACCTCTAGCAAAGAGATTTGAGCTAGGACCATTTTCGTAGTTCGTATAATTTTTATTAAAAGGCAAGCCTATGGCATAAGCAAAATTGGCCAATTTCACATGGATGTTTATCTTTAAAAGACATGTACTTACACTCAATCTTTCAAGCTAGATTTATTTTAAGGCTTTATTTTCACGCCTTCTCTACCTCTAGCAAAGAAATTCGAGCTAGGACCATTTTCCTAGTTCGTATAATTTTTATTAAAAGGCAGGCCTATGGCCTTAGCAAAATTGGCCAATTTCACATGGATGTTTATCTTTAAAAGACATGTACTTACTTTCAATCTTTCAAGCTAGATTTCTTTTTTGGCTTTCTTTTCACGCCTTCTCTACCTCTAGCAAAGAGATTTGAGCTAGGACCATTTTCGTAGTTCGTATAATTTTTATTAAAAGGCAAGCCTATGGCCTTAGCAAAATTGGCCAATTTCACATGGATGTTTATCTTTAAAAGACATGTACTTACTTTCAATCTTTCAAGCTAGATTTCTTTTTTGGCTTTCTTTTCAAGCCTTCGCTACCCCTAGCAAAGAGATTTGAGTTAGGACCATTTTCGTAGTTCGTATAATTTTTATTAAAAGGCAAGCCTATGGCATAAGCAAAGTGGCAAGTTTCATATAAACATTTTTCTTTGTAGAACATGCACTTCCCTTCATATTTCTAGCTAGATTTACTTTACAGCATTTATTTAGTGTTTCATTCATATTTCTAGCAAAGGGGTTTGGGGTTAGGACCATTTTCGTGTAGGGTATAATTTTTGCCAGAAGCTAAGCCTTTAGGCTTGCAAAAACAAGCTATCTTTAGCAGAATGTTTTTCTTCTGAAAATAAGGACTTTCATCTCAATGTCTTGTTAGATTGCATTGAGGGCATTCATTTAATCACGTTTTTATACTTAGGAAAAAATGCTATTTGGAAACATTTTCGGAAGTCGTATAATTTTCATCAAAAGGTAAGCCTATAACCTTGGGAAAATTATCAATCTTCAGCAGGATGCCTTTCTATAAAAAATTGGGACTTTCAGTTTAATTTTTTGCTTTAGTGCATTAATTTTATTTTTTTGACGTTTTTTATATCTCAAGCAAAACAGATTGATAATTTGGAGAATTTTCGCAGGTCGTTTAATTTTTATTAAAAGGCAGGCCTATGGCCTGAGCAAAATTGGCCAATTTCACATGGATGTTTATCTTTAAAAGACATGTACTTACACTCAAT
>NW_027019365.1:3248316-3262932 GCF_013076305.1 Rhopilema esculentum | reverse complement strand
GCGGTCCACTGGGTGGGCGTGCCGCGGGCGGCGGTCCACTGGCTCGGCGTGCCGCGGGCCGGCGGTCCACTGGCTTCTCAATATACTAAAATCCTACTATGCAAATTAGCTTCGAAACAACGAATGTGCTACTATGCAAATGAGGGGCAAGCACGTCTGCACACGGTCTGACCCACTCGACGCCTCTTCGAACGAGATCGGTTTCGAGGCCTCCTCGAAACGTCCCGCTTTTTCCTCCGTTCTATCCCGTCCGTCGACGTGAGTCTGCAGCTGGCCTTCGATTTTCGATTCGGTCCCGTCTTCCTGCCTGAAAATCCTCGAAACAAACTTTTTCTAGGCGGAAGTTGCCTTGCTTGCGGACCTGATTGCCTCTCCGGAGAAAAGGTTACGTCGGGTCGATAAGCGTGTTAGGCTTTGTCAGCGAGGTCGTTAACCGCCACCTCTTTGTGCGGAGAAGCAATTAAGTGCGGGATCCTCAAGTTTCTGCGAGCTTCGATTTCCTTTGCAGGAAAACCTTGCTGCGTCACAGCTCGGTTCTCCCTTCTGGATGGAAGTTTTGATTCGAGGTTTTTTGGAATCGAAACAGCTCGCTTGCGACACCTTTCTCCCAAAAGCTCGAGACCGTACGAGCAAAAGTTATGATTGTCATGATTATCTCATTGTTGTTGCTTAAACTACTAGGCACTCTCATGGTTATCATGATCTTTTGGCGATGCGTTCCGATGACGTAGCGATTTGCATTGTTGCAGGGACAGTTTTTTTCCCGGTAACTGAAAAATTCCCTTTTATGGAGGATCGATTGATAAATTACTGTGCAATTTGTGTCAGAACAGTCTCAACTGGATAAAAGCATGATAAATTGTCGCAAAGATCATTTTCCAGCCAGGTGCATTTTAGAGCACACGGTTGGAAAGAAAGGTTTGGAAAAAGAAGTCGACATGTTTCTCACAATGGACCCTTGATTTTGGACGCAATTTTCAGTGTGAGTATTGTTTATTCTTTTCGCTTATGTTTCTGCACCTTGCCTTGCCATTTTTCTAACAAAACGCCCTGCCCCTGCCGCGAAATATTTAATAGTCGCCCCTTTATTGAATACTATGTTTCTGTTGCTCTTTTATTAGCTACAACATTGAATTTACCGTCTGTTCTTCTGCTGTTTTTGCAGGACAGTGTCGAGAACACGATTTGAATACCTTTCCCAAATTGAATATTCATCAGGTTAGTGCGTTTGTTTTCGGGGTTATTTTCATCCCTTTTCGTTTATCTACGTTTCAAAATAGAGGTATTTTATATTTTATTATTTATCAATTTGTGCAACGAATTCTCAGCGAATTGTGACGCCTAGATTCAGGAAATTCAAACTTTATAGGACAGTTTTGCCTGACGAGTTGCGAACGACGATCAAGCTACGCCCCCTTTGTGATGTGACCCCATTGTCTGCAAGGTCGTTATTGGGGAAACTTTTCGTGAGTGCGGATCATTAGTGACGCATCGATTAGGAACCTTAATCTTCGATGTCGACATTTGATTTTGGTAAACTTGCTGCGTCACAGTTTTCATATCGGTTATTCTTGGATTTTTTGCAGGACATTCCCGTGGCAGATTGACCAAAGTATTGTAAAAGATATTCTCATCCAGCTTCATCACACGGTAAGCGATTTTTGATATCAAAGATCTCTTCGTGTTTTACTTCGTTTATACTCAAATTTTTTTCGCCGTTTCTTAGATAAATATGCTGAATGAATTCTAAACGAAATGCCAAGTGTTCATTTAGGAAAATTAAATTTTTCAATAAAGTTTTTCATGTGTTGCGAAAGCCGGTGAAGTTACGTCCCCCTAATCCCTTCGCGATTGATTGATTGCATTCGCGATTTTGTTTTCGGGGTTATTTTCAGGCCCTTTTGTTTATCTACGTTTCAAGATAGAGGTATTTTATTATTTATCAATTTGTGCAACGAATTCTCAGCGAATTGTAACGCCTAGATTCAGGAAATTCAAACTTTATAGGACAGTTTTGCCTGACGAGTTGCGAACGACGATCAAGCTACGCCCCCTTTGTGATGTGACCCCATTGTCTGCAAGGTCGTTATTGGGGAAACTTTTTGTGAGTGCGGGTCGTTAACGATCATTAGTGACGCATCGATTAGGAACCTTGATCTTCGATGTCGACATTTGATTTTGGTAAACTTGCTGCGTCACAGTTTTCATTTCGGTTATTCTTGGATTTTTTGCAGGACATTCCCGTTGCAGATTGACCAAAGTATTGTAAACATATTCTCACCCAGCTTCATCACACGGTAAGCGATTTTTGATATAGAAGATCTCTTGGTGTTTTACTTTGTTTATACTCAAATTTTGTTTCGCGTTTCTTTATATAAATACGTTGAATGAATTCTTAACGAAAAGCCAAGTGAAAAGCCAAGTGTTTATTTAGAAAAATTAAATTTTTCAATGCAGTTTTTCGTCTGTTGCGAATGCCGGTGAAATTACGCCTCCTCCTAACCCTCGCGATTGATTGATTGCTTTCGCGATATTTTCTACGAATTTTTGCTGCCCCTTTTTGTTTAAACATTCATGCTACACCCTTAGTGACAAGATTTAGTAGAGTTTTTGTAAACTTCATGTTGCCCTCATCGTGGTATAGAAATTTAATAACTTTTTCAATACATTTTTCCATCTATTGCAAATGCCGGTGAAGTTACGCCTCCCCTAACCCCTCACAGCTGATTGATTGCTTTTGCGATATTTTCATGGATTGGAAGCTGCCCCTTTTTGTCAAAATAATCATTCTGCTCCTTTTTTGTACGTGTTTTTCTACCACTTTTAGACCAATTTTACAACTGCTAAGCAATTTTTCCAGCCATTTCCATTTCGACATGGAAACATGCTTTAATGAATTGTTTCTACGCGTACACTAGCGCTGAAATTTAATAACCATTATTCCTCTTTTTTTCAGGGCATTTGCGAGACGTTTTGAGACGACGATTTGAATGAAAGACATTTCTTCTTTGGCCTTTGTTTCGTTGTAATTTGATTGATTTAGAGGATCTTTGTATGTTTATTGTAAAGTTGAAGGATGATTCAAGATTTTGCATCCTGCTCTCAAATAGTTTCAGCGATTGATAGGACCCCTATTTCATAGATTTTCATACCCTACTTCCAATTGGATTTTTACGAGGATGTTTATGAAACACACGGTTCCCTCATTGTACTTTTACAGAGTTTGCCCCCTATGCGTTATAAACATCTATTAGATTTTGCTTTAAATGTGCTATTTAACTTTGGAGGATCCTCAACTCTAGCCATTTATTGTTAGCAATCTTGCAATTGGTTTTTTACGAGGATGTTGCTGAAATACACGCCTCCCTCATTGTGATATATTTGAGGGTTTGCCTCATATATTTTGAAAACATCAGATTTTAGATTTTGCTTCAGTTATGGATTTTGTTTTCAGGATTCTCCACTCTAGGGTTGGCACACCAATAGTAACTATTAATTGTTGTTGTTTTCAAAATTAGCAAACATTTTGATAATTATTATGATGATGAAGTAGATATTTGTTTTTCTGCTAGAAATCTGCCATTGAACACAAGTTAGGATAGTTGATAATCAGTCAAGTTTTATAGCATGATAAAAAGTCCTCAAAAATGAAACATTTGTGGAACTATATATATTCTCTTTCGGCAATATTTTAGACACAGGTATTAAGTAAAATTCATATAAAGATTAATTTATTTTCAAATTTGGTCGGGGTGAAGAGGAAATAGATAAATGACTTTGCTGGATGCCTCTTCGTGAAAATATCGAAATTTGAGCTTCTCCATATAAAATGGAGGTCCGGGGCAACCAAAAAACAAGTCTATTGCTTTCCAAATTTGAACGCCTCATGCATTGGTATTAAAATGTCAAAATGAGGCGGAAACGCCCGAGCTGATATTAACACACCACCTAGCAACAATGAAATCACGTGATTTGAATCAGAAAGGAAGATTCTGTTAAAAGTAGCTAGATATATGTGAACTGTACCAAAAATAGCGTTAACATGATTATAATCTCGAAAAATCATCTGACCTATAGACAATTAATTGACAAGGTCTTAGTAGTAAATTTAAAACGAACACCACCAACCTCTCCAACAGTTGAATGGTTACCAAATTGCTTTTATTTGGCAAATAAATTAATTAATTGAGTCCTGGATGATAGACCTACTTATAATACGTACAGTAACAAGGTTCCCACATCAAACGCAATAATTAGGCTAGGCTAACCAGGGTCGCAATTTAAGATGCCTGGGTATTGTCAGAAATTGTAATATGAAAGAACCATTTCCACAACATCAAACCTACTGTGCACGTGAAGAACGTTGAAGCTACCAATAAATATCGTTTAATTGCCTAAAAATAAACTACAGAATGTTTGAAGCACACGGAAACAGCAAAATCACACCTTTGATAATCTACTGAGTTATTGATTTAAACTTTAACTACTCTCTCACGCTTTTCCTTCACCAATTTAGCAACCACCTTCACTCTAATAACAAATTATGTAAAAAATCCTTCCCTAATACTGCAATTTTTCAATAATGTCCTTTCGCCTCACAATACATATATTCTGCTCTTTTCTGAGACCCATTTCATGTTTCTCTCAAAATGGCAAACGAGCAGGCCCCAATGGTGACTGCTCAATACTCATTCGATTTAGTCCATGTTCCATAAAAAATATGTCATAAGTTCCCACACTTTATCTAAATAGACTACAATCAACTGAAAAGTTTCTACTGAATGTTATTGTAAATAGACTACAATCCTCCATAAAGTGTTCACTTAATGCTATTGATATTTATTATTATGGAATGGAAGTAAACTAGCCTTTCTTGGCGACCCCGCCAAAGCGGGGTCTTTCAAGGCCCACCTAGCCTGAGTTTCCATTCTTGACGACCCCGCCAAAGCGGGGTCTGGGTGGCCCGCCGGCCCGCGACACGCCCAGCCAGTGGACCGCCGGCCCGCGGCACGCCCAGCCAGTGGACCGCCGGCCCGCGACATGCCCAGCCAGTGGACCGCCGGCCCGCGACACACCGAGCAAGTGACCCGCAAGCCCCCGCCCAACCCTAGGTGCAAATTAGCAAAGAACGAACTAACGCCATCCCCAACACACAAAACCGCCTCACACAAAACCCCAACACACACGACCCAAACACACACGACCCCAACACACACGACGTGCCCCCCACAGAGGCGTGGCTCCCGCACAAAAGAGGCTCACGCCAAAAAGAGGCTGTGCCCGCTCCCCCGCAGAGGCTGCAAGAACCACGCCCTCTCCCATCACAAAATTCTTCCTCAAAAAAAAGTGCAAAAAACACTCGCACTCCTGCAGAATTCAGCGAAAAAATCACTCGCGCTCCTACGCGATTTTTACTCGCACGACTGTCACAGGCGCTAGAGGGCGGGGACCTTTTTTTCCCCTCTCCTCCCCGCCCTCTAGCGCCTGTGACAGGAGTGCGAGTAAAAATCGCGTAGGAGCGCGAGTGATTTTTTCGCTGAATTCTGCAGGAGTGCGAGTGTTTTTTGCACTTATTTTTGAGGAAGAATTTTGTGATGGGAGAGGGCGTGGTTCTTGCAGCCTCTGCGGGGGAGCAGGCACAGCCTCTTTTTGGCGTGAGCCTCTTTTGTGCGGGAGCCACGCCTCTGCGGGGGGCACGTCGTGTGTGTCTCAATGTACTAAAATGCTACTATGCAAATAAGGGGCAAGCAACGGTGATCACGGTCGCAGCTACTTCGCCCCTGTTCGTGTGA
Organism: Rhopilema esculentum; assembly: GCF_013076305.1. Next base: position 3,257,140 of record NW_027019365.1, on the reverse strand, counting down.
GATCGGTTTAAAGGCGCCCTGCCAACGTCCCGCTCTTTTCTCCACTCGACCCCGTCCGTCGGTGGGAGTCTGGGATTTTGCTTCTTTTCTCCCTCTGTCTTGGTTTTCCTGGTCGAAATCCTCAAAACAAACTTTTTTTCGGCGGAAGTTGCCTTGCTTGCGGACCTGATTGCCTCTCCAGAGAAAAGGTTACATCGGGTCGTTAAACGTGTTAGGCTTTGTCAGCGAGGTCGTTAACCGCCACCTCTTTGTGCGGAGGGCAATTATCTCCGCAGAGTCGCTCTGCCAAGTCTCTGCTAATCACCGTCGATTTTTTTGGCACGAAAACGGTGCTGCGTCACGGCTCGCTTCTCCCTTCTGGATGGAAGTTTCGATTCGAAGTTTTGGGAATCAAAACCGTTCGAATGCGACACCTTTCTCCCAAAAACTCGAGACCGTACGAGCAAAAGTTATGATTGTCATGATTTTGCCCTGTACTGTAATGTACAGTACACCACTGTACGAATCCTTTGTGTTTGGGCTCTGGCTCGACCGTGATTGGTCGAAGTTTGATCGTTATAAGTACTAAGAATGCCATCTCATTGTTTGAACTAGACGCTCATCCTTATCATGTTCGAGTTTAGCTGTGCTACTTTTTACATCACGTGTCCGTTCTCTTTGCCATCTTTGTTTACTTGGTGAAATCGAAAAAATAAATGTCAAACCCTCGAAAAACTTCTTCCTGATTTTTTATAAGGGGCGTTGGATTTAAATTAAAATCACACAGAAAACGAAAAATTAAGCTAACCAAATCCTGTCCGAGTGGGGGTACGGGCCCCGCCATCCCCCATCATTGCAACAAAGAATTGACCGCTCAATAAAATCAACAAGAATTTCCTATCCACATGCACTTCACTGAGCATTCCAAACATACGATTGAAGTTAACACGGACGTAAAAATGCCGAAATTTTCGAAAATGAAACTTTACAAGAAAGTTTGTTTTGGTTGCGGACGATTCAGGATGTTTCCCTTCCTAATCAAACTATAGCATTGATGCGAGATCATTAAGTGGCAACCTGATTGTCAGTGCGGATCGTTAGCGATCATTAACCTTTCCTTCTGCAAAGCTCCGCGGTGAAAAACCAACTTTTTCGATTTGCTAAACTTGCTGCGTCATAGCTTGCCCCGCCGTTGTTTTACGCAGTATAAGTCGGTTGACAGCATTTTTATGATGGAAAAAACTTTCTTAGTCGTTTCGAAAACAAATTGGAAGCTTATCTTTACAATTTCATTTTGTTTGATTGCGAAGGATGCAGGACCTTTCCCTTCTTGATCAAACTATACAAATGAGGCGCGATCATTAAGCGTCAACCTGATTGTCAGTGCGGGTCGTTAGCGATACTTAGGTACCCATTAACCGTTCTTTCTTGAAAGAACCACTGTGGAAAGACAACTTTTTTGATTCGCTAAACTTGCTGCGTCATAGCTTGCCCCGCCGTTGTTTTACGCAGTATAAGTCGGTTGACAGCATTTTTATGATGGAAAAAACTTTCTTAGTCGTTTCGAAAACAAATTGGAAGCTTATCTTTACAATTTCATTTTGTTTGATTGCGAAGGATGCAGGACCTTTCCCTTCTTGATCAAACTATACAAATGAGGCGCGATCATTAAGCGTCAACCTGATTGTCAGTGCGGGTCGTTAGCGATACTTAGGTACCCATTAACCGTTCTTTCTTGAAAGAACCACTGTGGAAAGACAACTTTTCTGATTTGCTAAACTTGCTGCGTCATAGCTTGCCCCGGCGTTGTTTTAGGCATAAAAAATGACTAGACTTCATTTTCATGAAGCAAAAATTGCCTTTAGTAATTTCGAAAACAAACTGAAAGCTTATCTTTAAAAAAATTTCTCCGTGACATTGGATGATGATTATGTTTACTTTGATACGTAAGGGCTATTCCTTCTATTCACGGTCGCTTTTGAGAAGAAGGGCGATATCCACTCATAGAAAGGCCCTTAATTCAAGCCAAAGGGGTCATAAGCTTGGTGGCCCTCCTATGACTGCCCCGTATGCAGTGCAATTATCATAGACCAGTTTGGAATGGCTTCGAAATTGCTTTTTTGCCAAGTTGATTAATTAGTTTTGCTTAACTCACGTACCAATAATCCGTACAGTAACGTGGCTCCAACATTAAAGAGGATCATTTAGCCATGCGGACAACACTCTCGAGTTAAATCGTCCACTATCGACTGCAATGTGAAGGCAAGCTATAGAACAGCGGGGCAAATCACTTCGGCCCCACTGGCTTATAATCTACACTTATTGGCAGTTTTAAGAGCATTTTACGTTAGAAAGGATATACCATCAAAAAAGTGCCACTTGAATTCGAAATTCCATTCCAATTGAACTTTTTCAACGAAAATAAACCCCAATCATGCGAATTTATTTACCTTTGAACAAATAGGAAGGGGTTATAGAAATTTTATCCTTTAATCATCAAATCGTCATTTACCAAAAGTTGCGTGGTGAGAGGTTTCAAAACCAACCCTTTTTTTAAAATGCCCTCCGATATTGTTCACCTGATGCGAAACGAGGACCCCGAAACATGAAATTAGCGCCCTTACGAAAAATTACTACTGTTAATCCAATTAAGGCGCGGTTAAAACTTATGAGGCGGAAATATAAAATTTTGTCTTCTCGAATAGGGAATTGCCATTGAGTGACATTTTCTAAACTAGCCACCAATTTCCAAAACTACTTCAAAGGGCCCTTCCAAAGAAGCATAATGGGGACCTGACTAATCGAAATTCTGCCTCCTATATTATTAAATTCGAAGTTACTAAAGCATATATCTTAAAGTTTTATTAAACAATAAGGGATTCGCAAAATCACCAACAATAAAGAACCCTGATAATCACTGATCCAATTAAAATTAAAAAAGCTTTTATAAAGATAAAGAATTATTTTTTAATTCAGCATAAAACAAAGAAATATTGCGGATATTCCCTACATTTAAAAAAGGACAAACCGTGGTATTCTCAGTAATAAACCACCTCTCTAAAAAGTCTCTCAAAATTTATGGGCACTTGGCAAACGACAAAGCAATCCTTCACATCGACTCGCACTTCGTTAAATTAGCTCCAGATATCTGGGCACTTGGCACATACACAGCCATTATATCTATTATTGCTAATTATACATGAGGGAACAATGCTACTCAGGCCCTTGCAGTGCATGACATCACGTCCAGATATCTGGGCACTTGGCACATACACAGCCATTATATCTATTATTGCTAATTATACATGAAGGAACAATGCTACTCAGGCCCTTGCAGTGCATGACATCAGGTCCAGATATCTGGGCACTTGGCACATACACAGCCATTATATCTATTATTGCTAATTATACATGAGGAAACAATGCTACTCAGTCCCTTGCAGTGAATGACCTTAGGTCCAGATATCTGGGCACTTGGCACAGACAAAGCCGTTACATTTATTATTGCTAATTATACATGAGGGAACAATGCTACCCAGGTCCTTGCAGTGAATGACATTAGGTGTAGATATCTGGGCTCTTGGCACATACACAGCCATTATATCTATTATTGCTAATTATACATGAGGGAACAATGCTACTCAGGCCCTTGCAGTGCATGACATCAGGTCCAGATATCTGGGCTCTTGGCTCACAAGAGACATGTCAATCATATTTGCTGATAAACAACGTCTCCATTACAGTTATTTGACAAATTAATTTATTCATTGAGGCTTGGAGGATTCACCTACATTTATAGTCAGTACAGTAACAAGGCTCCCACATTAAACCAAATAATTTGGCTACGCTGACGAAGCATAGGAATTTAGATGGATTTCATATATCCATTATCAAGTAGATTTCTTAGGCTAAGGCTTAGATGCATCAAATAACACCTGCGCGGTGCATACGGTCCACACGAAACTCCAATTTTTTTATATTTAAAGCAATGACTGCATTAGACCTTACTCATACTTTTGAATCAAAAGGGTCCAAGGCCTTTTTTGATACGATTTTTTAAACTAACCAGAAACAACAAACAATACTGCCCAGACCCTTCCAGCGAAAGAGTTCTAATTCTTAATTACAATTTATCACATAAAATATGTCACAACTTCCATCACTTTATGGAAATATATTATAATCCTCCTAAAAGAGTTTATTTAATGTCATTGTTATTTATTATTATAAAATAGAAATAAACTAGCCTTTCTTAGCGACCCCGCCAAAGCGGGGTCTTGCTTGGGTGGACCGCCGGCCCGCGACACACCGAGCCAGTGGACCGCCGCCCCGCGGCACGCCGAGCCAGTGGACCGCCCCCCGCAACACACCGAGCCAGTGACCCGCAAGCCCTCCCCAACCCGAGCTGCAAATTAGCAAAGAACGAACTAACGCCATCCCAAACACACAAAACCCCCCTCGCACAAAACCCCAACACACACGACCTGCCCCCCGCTGAGGCGTGCCCCCAACAGAGGCGTGGCTGCCGCCCAAAAGAGGCTCCCACCAAAAAGAGGCTGTGGCGTGCTCCCCCGCAGAGGCTGAGAGAACCACGCCCTCTGCCATCACAAAATTTTCCCTCAAAAAAATGTGCAAAAAACACTCGCGCTCCTACGCGATTTTTACTCGCACGACTGTCACTGGCGCTAGAGGGCGGGGAGCCTCCTCCTCCCCGTTTTCTGCTCCCCGCCCTCTAGCACGCCACAGCCTCTTTTTGGTGGGAGCCTCTTTTGGGCGGCAGCCACGCCTCTGTTGGGGGCACACCTCAGCGGGGGGCAGGTCGTGTGTGTTGGGGTTTTGTGCGAGGGGGGTTTTGTGTGTTTGGGATGGCGTTAGTTCGTTCTTTGCTAATTTGCAGCTCGGGTTGGGGAGGGCTTGCGGGTCACTGGCTCGGTGTGTTGCGGGGGGCGGTCCACTGGCACGGCGTGCCGCGGGGCGGCGGTCCACTGGCTCGGTGTGTCGCGGGCCGGCGGTCCACCCAAGTCTCTCCTAGGTTCCCTCTCGTAGAGACGAATAATAGAGTTCTAAAGTGATGACGTCACAAAAATTTATTTTTAGAATTTTTGAATTTAGATCCCACAGCCTGAAAGAGCATCATGAAATACCTCTAAATACGCAAAATCAGTCTAATGTGTTACGAATTGGTTGAGATATGACCACATGTGTATTGGCATTTTCCCCATCAAACCTATATTTTGGTCTCTGTTCATAACTTTATGAACAGAGCGAAAATAACAGTGATTCGTTAGCAAATTTCAAATCTTTCATTGGCAATATCTCAACTGATTTTAGACATGTTTGACTAATTTTGCATATGTGGAAGCATTTCATAAAGATCTTTTATGTTATGTGATTAAGATTCAAAAATTCTAAGAAAAGGTTTTTGGTGACGTCACACTTTAGAACTCTATATCCATTTGCAAAGTTTCGATTTCCTTTCAAACAAGGACCGAGATTATTTTCCAATTTCAAATATGATAGCCATACTTTTTGCAGAGAGGAAAGAAGTAGAGGCCATTTTTGCAAGTCGTTAAATTATCATGAAAAATTGCCTATAGCAAAACTGTCCCTTTTTTCAAACGATTTTATTTAGGGAATTCTACTTCATGTCAAATTAAGAGGGTAATTAGGTCCATTTTTACAGGTTGTGTGATATCTGTAAAAAGGAGAGCGTTAAAATTGCCAATTCTTACATTGATAAATTTCTGCTTAGAACATTCATATTGCATCCATCATTTTATAAAAGTACATTTAATGCATTCTCAATAATATTTTACCTTTAGCAAAGAGGTTGGTAGTGAAGTCCATTTTTCAGGTCGTATGACCCCCATCGATATGTAACCCTAACCCTTTGCAAAGAATTAAATGTTCACATGCATCAGGTGTCTATCATTTTAGAAAGATGGTATTTAAGGTATCTATTTATACTTCCATCAAAAAGAATGGTAGTTAAGACCATTTTAGCAGGTCGTATAATTTTTGTCAAAAGGAAAGCCTTTGCAAATTGGAAAAATGATCAAGCTTTAGCAGGATGTATTTCTTCTTGAAATATGGACATTGCATCTTAATACTTTCTTACATTGCATTTAAGGCATTTAATGAAATATTACTTATACTTCTAGCAAAAACATTTGGGGTTAGGATCATTTTCGGAGATGGTATAATATTTGTAAAAAGGTAAGCATATAGTCTTATTAAAAAAATCAATCTTTAGCAGGATGTCCTTATTCTGAAAATATTTGTTACGTTGCATTTAGGATATTTATTTAACGTTTTCTTAGCAGAAAGTTCAAGCAAAAAGAATTGTAGCTTGGAGAATTTTTGCAGGACGTTTTTTTATTATCAAAAGGCAAGCCTATAGTCTTAGCAACAGTGCAAATAGATATTTTCTTCATAAAACATGCACTTGACCTCCATCTTTCTAGCTAGATTTCAATTAAGGCATTTATTTAACGTTTTATTTATGCTTCTAGAAGAGAAATTTGGGGTTAGGTCTATTTTTCAAAATAGTATAATTCTCGTCAAAAGGAAAGATCATATGCCTTAAGGGAATTATCCATTCTCAGCAGGATATCTTTCTTCTGAAAATAAGATCTTTATCTTAGTTTTTCGTTTGAGTGTATTTAAGGCATCTATTTCACGTTTTTTGATAACTCAAACGAAAAGAATGGTAGTTTCGAGAATTTTTGCAAGTTGGTATATTTTCATCAAAAACTAAGCCTACAGCCTTAGCAAAATTGTCAAAAATTACAAAAATGTGTTTCTTAATAAAACATGCATTTGGTATCCATTATTGTAGCTACATTTGATTTAAGGCATTTATTTCACGTTTTCTTTAATTCTAAGAAAAATATTAGTGGTTGCAAACATTTTCGGAAATCGTATAATTTTCGTCAAAAGCCAAGCCTATAGCCTAACAAAACAGGCAAACTTTAGAAGAATGTCTTTTTCTGAAAAAAAGGACTTTCATCTTAATGTCTTGTTAGATTGCATTTAGGGCATTTGTTTAATCACGTTTTTATACTTCAAGGAAAAAGAATGCTAGATGAAAACATTTTCGGAGATCGTATAATTTTCGTCAAAAGACAAGCCTATAGCCTTACAAAACAGACAATCTTTAGCAGAATGTCTTTCTTTTGAAAATAAGGACTTTCATCTTAATGTCTTGTTAGATTGCATTGAGGGCATTTATTTAATCACGTTTTTATACTTCTAAAAAAAAGAAAGCTAGTTGGAAACATTTTCGGAGATTGTATATTTTTCGTCAAAAGGTAAGCCTATAACCTTGGGAAAATTATCAATCTTCAGCAGGATGCCTTTCTTTTGAAAATTGGGACTTGCAACTTAATTTTTTGTTTGAGTGCATTTGTTGTATCTATTTGATGTTATTAATTACTCAAGCAAAGCAGATTGATAGTTTGGAGAATTTTCGCAGGTCGTTTTTTTATTAAAAGAATGCAAGCTTATGGTCATTGCAAAATTGGCAAATTTTACATGGAAAATTGTCTTTATAAAACATAAACTTGCCCTCCATTCCACAAGCTGGATTTGTTTTAAGGCTTTATTTTCACGGCTTCTCTGCCTCTAGAAAAAACATTTGTGCTAGAACCATTTTCGTAGTTCGTATAATTTTTATTAAAAGGCAAGCCTATGGCCTTAGCAAAATTGGCCAATTTCACATGGATGTTTATCTTTAAAAGACATGTACTTAAACTCAATCTTTCAAGCTAGATTTATTTTAATGCTTTATTTTCACGCCTTCTCTACCTCTAGCAAAGAGATTTGAGCTAGGACCATTTTCGTAGTTCGTAAAATTTTTATTAAAAGGCAAGCCTATGGCCTTAGCAAAATTGGCCAATTTCACATGGATGTTTATCTTTAAAAGACATGTACTTACACTCAATCTTTCAAGCTAGATTTATTTTTTGGCTTTCTTTTCACGCCTTCTCTACCTCTAGCAAAGAGATTTGAGCTAGGACCATTTTCGTAGTTCGTAAAATTTTTATTAAAAGGCAAGCCTATGGCCTTAACAAAATTGGCCAATTTCACATGGATGTTTATCTTTAAAAGACATGTACTTACACTCAATCTTTGAAGCTAGATTTATTTTAAGGCTTTCTTTTCACGCCTTCTCTACCTCCAGGAAAGAGATTTGATCTAGGACCTTTTTCGTAGCTCGTATAATTTTCATGAAAAGCCAAGCCTATAGCATAAGCAAAGTGGCAAGTTCACATAAACACTTTAATCTCTAGAACATGCACTTCCCCACCATCTTTCTAGCTAGATTTACTTTAAAGCATTTATTTAGTGTTTCATTCATATTTCTAGCAAAGGGGTTTGGGGTTAGGACCATTTTCGTGTAGAGTATAATTTTTGCCAAAAGCTAAGCCTTTAGCCTTGCAAAAACAAGCTATCTTTAGCAGAATGTTTTTCTTCTGAAAATAAGGACTTTCATCTCAATGTCTTGTTAGATTGCATTGAGGGCATTTATTTAATCACGTTTTTATACTTTAAGGAAAAAAAATGCTATTTGGAAACATTTTCGGAAGTCGTATAATTTTCATCAAAAGGTAAGCCTATAACCTTGGGAAAATTATCAATCTTCAGCAGGATGCCTTTCTATAAAAAATTGGGACTTTCAGTTTAATTTTTTGCTTTAGTGCATTAATTTTATTTATTTGACGTTTTTTATATCTCAAGCAAAACAGATTGATAATTTGGAGAATTTTCGCAGGTCGTTTAATTTTTATTAAAAGGCAGGCCTATGGCCTTAGCAAAATTGGCCAATTTCACATGGATGTTTATC